>JAPYXV010003006.1:0-12648 GCA_028533065.1 Trachops cirrhosus
GCCGCAGAGCGGGGGGCGGGGGGAGGGCAGGGGAGCCCGGCTTCCATGTGGGTCAGCGAGCTGACCCGTGTTGCTTGATCCTCTGTGCTTCAGTCGGAGGGCATCAGCCTGCAGGCCATGTCCTGCTCCGAGGAGCTGCAGTGCTGCCAGTCGGAGATCCTGGAGCTGAGGTGCACGGTGAACGCCCTGCAGGTGGAGCGCCAAGCCCAGCACAACCTGGTACGGCTCCTCCTTCACCCTCACCGCGCTCAGCCGCGGCCTGGTGGCGGCAGCTCTGAGAAGTCTGCCTAATCGGTTCCATTAACATTAAGATAGAGCTCAGTCTGGGTCCCTCTCTCCCTGGCGGAGGTGACTTGCTCTAAAGGCTGGTTTGACCCAGAAAAATGGTTCCTATTAAAAGTGAATTCCACTTCTTCAGAATGAGGGGTGGGGGCCCAGACACTCATTTTATGAGATTTTGCTGGGTTTCTACTTCACATCAAGTACTTGGGATGTCGGAGGGGACATAACACAGTTCAAGTTCGATTTGTTTTGTGTGTGCACAAACGCACAGTCACCCTGACAGCGATTTGTCCAGAGCTCCGGGAATGCCCGGTGACTGCTTGAACTTAGCCTCCTGCCTGGTGAGTTCGGCCCTGATTTTCACTCCTGAACGTTTTGTCCCCCGGGCCTCTCTCCCCACTACTTCCCACTGCAGAAGGACTGTCTGCAGAACTCCCTGTGCGAGTCCGAGGCCCGCTACGGCACCGAGCTGGCCCAGATGCAGAGCCTGATCAGCACCGTGGAGGAGCAGCTGGCCGAGATCCGGGCTGACCTGGAGCGGCAGAACCAGGAGTACCAGGTGCTGCTGGACGTCCGGGCCCGGCTGGAGTGCGAGATCGCTACGTACCGGGGCCTGCTGGAGAGCGAGGACTGCAAGTGAGTGTGACCTAGGCCACCTCTGGCCAAGCCACATTCCTGACCCCCAGATTCCTCAGAGATAACCGAAGTGCTCCTGGAAGGAGATTGGGCCTCGCTCAGTGACTCATTTACCATTGCTGGTGTGTGCACGCTGTACCGTTGATAGACTGGTGCACAGACGGTAGCTGGGTCCCTCGGCCACGTCCCCCCAGGGGACACCTGGATATGGAAAGCCACAGCTGAGTGTGGAGGAGGGGCTGATGAAGGAGGTTCCGCTGGGCCGTGTGGTTTGTTTGCAGCGGGCCTTTCCTCCACCACTGTGGTCTGAGCATCTCCGTCCCCAACACTGGGGCGTCTTTGTATTTCATGTCTAACTCTTCCTTCCCTGTCTCCTGCAGACTCCCCTGCAATCCCTGCTCTACACCGGCCTCCTGCACCCTTCGTCCCAGCTGTGCCCCGCCGACCTGTGGGTCTTCCTCGGCCTGCAGAGCCTGCGCTGGGAGCTGATTCTGAGGGCCTGAGTTCCAACGCAGGAGGTTGGAGCTGTTCGCACTGGGGCTGGGACTGCCCTCACCTTGCTCAGTCTTCTAGAAGCGCTAGACTCGCTGAAGGCCTTTTCACTGAATCCAAAGACAGCAGATACTTCTAAGTAGTGGCTTCCTGTTTGTGCCTTAGGCTGTTTTTTTTTTTTTTTTCCAATGTTGTATTTTCTTGTACTTAAACTATTTTTCTGTTTGTCCCAGTCTCTCTTCTGGAATTTTGATTCTACTCCAGTGCTTCAGAATCTCTTAAAATGTAACCGGGCTCCTGCATTAAATGGGGAATAAACCTCCTTCCCGTATCAAGTGCTCTCCTTCCTGTGTTTGGCTGTATATGGTTGTGATAAAGCGCCCTGGCCCTCAAGCCCTTGGGTGGTCACTGGCCCTGACGTGTCACTGTCAGGATCCCTCTGGGGCACTGGGGCCTGAGCCTCGGGATGACTGATGGTCCTCTGCTGACACCAGATGTGCCTTTACCTTGCCCATCGATCCCCACAGGCTGGTGAAAGGAAGCTGTGTTGGTTGCCAAGTTAGAATTCCTTCAGAACAGCTTAGAACTAACATGTCCCTCCTGTGTTTTTGGCACCTTCAGACTCTTGGTATTTGGTTCAAGAGAAAAATCACACAAATTAGAGTTCCAGCCCAGTCAAAGGGAGGTCATGTTGAGAACTGCCTTGGACAAGGTACGAAGTTTTTTCTCTCATTTAAACTGGCCCCTTCCGGGAGGCACAGAGTTTCCTCCTGCTCTCAGACACAGAGGCCCGGACTGGGCCCTGGGGACAGCTGTCTTGGTCCTGATCTGCTTCTGGGATGCAGTTTTCTCCAGAGAGACGCTGCCACCGATGTGCGTGCTGTCTCCTTTGCTGCCACCTTCCAGGTGCTGGGGTGGGGCCTGCAGTGGCCACAGGCACTCCAAATGCCTGCCTGCTTCTGGGACGTGGCTCTGACATGGGCCGAGGGCTTCACAGCCAGACTCTTGGGGAGCAGTACCTGAGGGGCTGTGCTCCTTCCTTGCTGTGCTAGTCAGTTCCACTTTTTGGCAAGTGCTGGGTGCGTCCAGCAGAACGAAGCTCTTAGATCTCAGCCCACCCACGGACCGTGGTCTGAAGACCAATGTAAAGTTGGCCCTTCTTCGTGGCAGCACAATATGGCGGTAACAGCATGTGGTCTATAGTCGGGTGGACTCGGGCTCTGATCCCACCTCTGTGACGCCAGCTGAGTGCAGTCGGCCAGGTCACGGCACTCTCCTGAGACCTACTCCTTGGCTGTAAAATTAGGATAATTGTACTTCCCTCTCACCGTTGAGGGATAATCCATGTAATGTTCCCAGCATATAGAAGGCGCTCAAGAAATATGGGTTTATGGGGTTCCCTGGGGACCAGCAGGGTCAGTCTTTTCTTCTTCGAGGGAATGGGGGGCTGACAAGGTGGTAGCAGAACCCATTAGTAGCACCAGGGGCCACATTTTCCCATGTTGGTGGCCGGGAAGTTGGTCCATACTCCCATCCACTTATAAACCATCATGAAAACCATCCACTGTTTTTGCTGGAGTTCAATTTCTCATTCCAAGTGGCCTAACCAAAACTTTTAATAAAGCATTCTGGTTGCCAGAGGACAGGAATGTCCATTGGGCTCTCGGGCTTCCTTCTATCGAGAAAGTCCCAAGAGTCATATGTTTTAGGGAGTGACCATGACCCCTTCCTGTGCCAGGGCCATGCAAGTCTGGTCTGTCCCCCACTTCCCTGGCTGGGTCACACCCTGAATAATCTCCCACTGTGGGACCCCCATGGCTACTAGGTGTGGCAGGGAAGGCTACTCAGACACAGGTGGGACTGCGGGCTAGGGAGGCCGGTAGGTGGCTGACCCAGGGCACTTGGACTCTGTGGTTTCACTCTTACAGCCTGAGGTTCAGGCTCCCTCTGGCACCACATCCCAAGCACTCCTCCTCTTCCTCAGGGTGATTCTCCCATTCGCATGTCATGTTCCCCTCTGTGACGTGGCTGCATCATGATATGGTATCTGGTTTTGCTTTGGTCATACTAATTTCAACCAGATTATTTTCTCCCCCTTGAGATGTTTGCTGCCTGGGCTTGAGACCCTGGGCTTGTTTTCAAGACACTCCCTCTATCCAAGATATCTTCCCTGTTTTGAAGATTCCCAATGCCACACCCTTATGATGTCATTCTTCTATTGAGAATCAGGGCTCCTGTTCAGGTATGAGCCCCTGGGCTAATTCAACCTCTCTACCTGCCCGCAGGTGTCAGAAACCTTAGCAGCTCAGGAGAGGTTCTTTTGTCCAAACAACCCAGGTTGCTGTCTCCAGCTCCAGGCATTTATCTCTGACCCCGTAGTGGGCAGTCCCAACCGCTGCATTTCACACTCTCCAAACCTAAATCTCGCTTCTCTCCCTTGAGCCAACTCTGCCTTGACTTCTCAGCTTCCCTTCCCATCACATTATTGACCCAGGAGCCCGGGGTGGCCTCAAGGACATTTTGGTGTGTCCCTTCCTTCTTTGGTTTGCCATATACAGCAAATCTCTCAGCCTTATAGAGTCCTTTTATAACATCTCTGTCCTCCATCCCTTCCTTCCTATTGGCACTGCTGGTGGCTAGTAAGAGCCTCCTCCTGCCAATCTTTCAAGTTCCAGATCAAGTCTCTTTGATACTCTACATCCCTAACACTGTGACCTCTCCTTCCTCTGAGTTACACAGCCTATCTCCACTGCTCTTGGTTTTTGAGAAGGGGGAATTTCTCTGATTCATCTCTGTACCCTCCATGGGACCCTGAGAGGGCATTGCTGTGTCAGGAGCACGTGAATATTGGAGCACCTAAAGTAGGTCACTGGGACAAGGTCGCTGATGAAAGTAAACTCTGCCTCAGTGAATACTGCTCACATCTGTACATATCTGTACACATCTACTGGCCTCTTCTTAATACAAAATCATCCCAAATTTTATTCTAAAGCCCCATTTAAGGGTGGTAAGAATTACGGGGAATATATTCAGAGGAATGTACTCAGGATGGCAGGCAAGGGGACTTAGAACCATGCTGAATAAAGAACCAGGAGTGAGAAGCTTCCAGTCAAACTGGCGGCATAGGCAGCCATGGCTCACCTCTTTGCACAACCACATCAAAATTACAACTAATATATAGAGCAACCATCACTCAGAAACGCCAGAAATTGAGTTGAATGGAAGTCTGACAACTAGGGAATTAAAGAAACCACATCCATCCAGACTGGTAGGAGGGGCACAGACGCGGAACAGTCTGGTCCCTCACCCATGTGTGGTGGATGAAAATCCAGGAGGGATATCTTGGGAGAGAGGAGTCTCAGCCCTACATCAGATTTTCAAGCCCAGAGTTCCTGTGCCAGGAAGAGAAGTCCCCACAACTTCTGGCTGCAAAAACCAGCAGGTGTATGTGGAAGAAACTTCTGGAGTCCCAAGCAGTTCCTCTTAATAAACCCACACACAGACTCACCTGCTCAGACTCACTCTCTCTGAGCTCCAGTGCTGGGTGGCAGCTTGAATGGCAACAGTGACATACTGGGAGAGGCTAAAGTGTCTGGCATTGCGGTGAGCAGAGGCCATCATCCCTTTTCTGAGCTCTTCCCCTGAAGAGCCACGGAGCCAGCAGGCTGGTGCCATAGAGGTGGGCTAATACTGTTTGACCCACCTTGGAGATCTCCAGAGACTCTGCCCCACGCAACTTATGGGCCCACCTAAGCTGCTTTCCATATGAATAACTGGTCTTTGCTCATGCTTCACAGCTTCCTAAATCCTCTCAAACAAGCAGCAGCTGGCCTCAGTGAGCTCAAGGCCAGGCACTAGCAGTAACCAGATTAGTTTCATAGCTTTGCTTCACCTGGGAGTCTCCAAACCCAGCACAAGTAGCAGCCTTCTCAGGTCACTTTATAGCTCAGGAAGGGAGGATCTGGGCAAAACACAGGTGGGGGTTAACCTTGGTCTGTACCACTCAGGAAACCCCAGTGGACAGCTACAGATCACTTTGAAGCGCCATTACCCTGCACCTGCACAGCTGATCCTCCATGGAGGGTGGAAGGTGGTCAGAGGACACAGCCAATCTTGCAGCTGACTGGCCTGGGTAAATCCTTCCCATTGATCTGCCAACAACAACCAAAGCTCAACTGCAAGAAGAGGGTGAACTCAGCCCACATGAAGGACACACCTTGAATACTCAGCTTGGGCGATAGGGTAGGCTGTGCCACTGAACCCTACAGGACACCTTCTACATTAGGGCACAATACCAAGACACAGAATCAAAGCAGCTCTACCTAATACATAGAAACAAACACAGGGAGGTTGCCAAAATGAGGAGACAAGGAAACATGGCCCAAATGAAAACAGATCAAAACTCTAGGAAAAGAACTAAATGAAATGGAGATAAGCAATCTATCAGATGCAGGGTTCAAAACACTGGTTATAAGGATGCCCAAGGAACTTAGTGAGGACCTCCGCAGCATAAAAAAAGATCCAATCAGAAACAAAGGATTCACTAATTGAAATAAAAAACAATTTACAGGGAAACAACAGTAGCGTGGATGACCCAAGAATCAAATCAAAGATTTGGAACATAAGAAAGATATAAACAACCAATCAGAAGAACAAGAAGAAAAAAGAATGCAAAAAACAGAGGGCAGTATAAGCAGCCTCTGGGACAACTTCAGGAGGCCCAACATTTGCATCATAGGGGATGCCAGAAGAAGAGAAAGAGCAAGAAATTGGAAATCTGTTTGAAAAAAATAATGAAAGAAAATTTCCCTAATTTGGCAAAGAAAATAGACATGCAAGTCTAGGAAGCACAGAGAATCCTAATCAAGTTGGACCCAAAGAGGACCACACCAACGCAAATCATAGTGAAAATGCCAAAGGTTAAAGATAAAGAATCTTACAAGCAGCAAGAGAAAAGCAGTTAGTTACCTACAAAGGACTTCCCATAAGATTTTCAGCTGATTTTTCAAAAGAAACTTTGCAGGCAAGAAGGGACTGGCAAGAAATATTCAAAATGATGAAAAACAGGGACCTACAACCTAGGCTCCTCTATCCAGCAAAGCTGTCATTTAGAATTGAAAGGCAGGGAAAGTGCTTCCAAGACAAGGTAAAACTAAAGGAGCTCATCATCACCAAACCCTTAGTATATGAAATGTTAAAGGGGCCTATTTAAGAAAAAGAAGATCAAAACTATGAATATTAAAATTACAGCAAACTCACAACTATCAACAACTGAATCTAAAAAAACAAAACCCAAAACAAAAACAAACTAAGCAAACAATGAGGACAGGAACAGAACCATAGGTATGGGGATCATTTGGAGAGTTATCAGCTGGGAATAGGAAGCGGGGAATGGGGTGGGGGAGAAATGGGGAAGTGGTGCAGGGATCAAGAAGCATAAATGGTAGGAACAAAATAGACAGGGGGAAGGTAAGAATAGCATAGGAAAGAGAGAAACCAGAGAACTTATACACACAACCCATGGACATGAACTGAGGTGGGGGGATTGTTTGAAGGAATGGGGCTACTGGGAGGAGGGGGACAAAGGGAAAAAATTGGGACAACTGTCATAGCATAATCAATAAAATGTTCTTAAATCAAGAAAAAACTATAGTTAGGCATAGGAAATAGAAAAATGAATAAGAAAAAATTCCTTGTGTGGTCTACATTCAAGTGAGAGCACAGGCAATAAATAAATAAACAAAATTAAAAAAACAACAACCCAGGAATTAGAAATCACACAGCAGTCACAAGGAGCTGAAGGTCTCCTACGAGGCAGAATCACTGGATTTATCCTCTCTGGGACCCCATGCGGTAGAACGAGAATGTAAATTAATTAAAGGGCAAACTCTGACTTACTTGCTAACGCATCACCAGTGCCCAGCACCTGTGCCTGCTCGGCATAGGTAGGTACTCAGTAATAAACATTTGTTAAATGAATGGATAAAAGAACGCATGAACACAATAGGTAAAAATAGCAGGGAGGTAGATTTGTCTCTGCATGAAGAACTTTCTAATAATCCCTATGCTGTAAGTCTCTGAAGGCAAAACTGGCTGTTAAATTTATCTCTTGACTTCACTGTCTTGCCCGAAGCCTGGGGTACTGTGAGCCAAGGGGCCAAGGTGGCCAATGACAGGATGAATTATCCTGAAAAATGGTGGTCCGGGCAACTAGTTAGAGGGAGGTTATCAGAAAGGATTTACTGCCAGAGGGTCCTAGACGAGAGGACTTGGAGATCCCCTTTGGCTTGGGTATTTCATAACTGCTGCCTCAGGGCCCTCCTGGTGAATCCATTCATCTTAAGAATGGGGTCAAAGGAGCGTCTTCGTTAGCATAGTCTAGAAGCTGGCTGGCTGCCCTCTTCCAGGGTTTATTAAACAACTGGCCACTGGCTTGTTTGTTTCAGGAATAGAGGAGGCCATAAAACTTCTGATGCTCTGACTGTGTCTGAGGATTAAGAAAATTCAAATTTTGTTCTAGAATCTCCTAAGTAATGGACAATCAAGAAGGGGCATTTCAAAGAAATGCGAGAAGTTTCAAAGGATGAAAGATCAAAGTTCTTCCACGTGTGTCTTTTAAAATAAGGTGAGGAGGGACTCGGTGGGTGAGAACGCCAGTGTCTAACAAGCAGGAGCACTCAGAAAGATGGGGAGGCGCCTGAGAACAGACATCCTAAGTCACTCCCACCCTTAATTAGACTGTGGACTGCAATACACAGGAACGTAGTTTTATTTCTTGGGAATCAGAAATTCCCCAGTTTCATTCCCAAGTTTTTCCTCCACTTCCAAAGCTGCTTGTCTGCTTCCCACTTGGACGGGGCAAGTCTCCGTGGCCCAGATCAGCTCGATACCTTGTATTCCCATTTTAATTCTGTTTAAAATACTTTAATTTCTCACTTGACTTCTTGGACCCGTGAGTTACCGAAGTGTGTTATTTAGTTTCCCAACACCCAAATCAATTTAGAATTTAGGTTTCTCTTTTATTGTTCTGGCAGTGTGTTTCCACTGATATTTATACAGGAAATGCCCTTCTCTTTTCTGTTACTTTCCTTCAAAAGGAGGGAACCTGACTATTTTTCTTCATGTTTGAGACCAGCGGCAGATCTTATCTCTGACTCGCCTTTACCTGAAGACTGTACGTGGGATGGTGCCGGCATTCAAGGCTTCTCACAATCTGGGCTAACCACGGCTTTCCAGGGCTGGCATGTCTGTGGTCACTGGAAGCACCAGTGCAGGCAGGCTCTTTTCCATTTCCCAAACGTGTTTGATTCTGTTCATTTCCTTCTCGATGAGAGATATTGTCTCTGCTATCCCTCATGGAACCATCATTCAAAACACATTTTAAATGCTCTCAATGTGATTTTTTCCTTAAAATTTTCACTGCTCCTTTATTTTAAAAAGTTTTTTTTAAGAATGCTCCTCCTATTGCCTTTATTACTATCTAGACCACTTATTTTCTTCTCTCTCTTATTAAAATCTAAGCCCCCATCCCTCCAAGCAGGCCAAGCAGTGTCCCACCCTGGGTAATTCCCACACATCTGCTGATACGATCTCATTGTGCTTTTCCTCTTTCCTCGGCGTGCCTGGTGGTCTAATAGTTGAGATTTTGCCATGATGAGAACATTCCAAGGTAGGAGAAGATCACGGGAGTGACAGAGATTTTGAGGAAATTTTAGGAGTGTCTGGGCCTCGATCATTTCACAGATAAAAGCTGATAGAAGGGAAAGAATTCTTCGCCCCAGAATGTGGGCAGCTCAACAAAGGGCTCTTTTTCCGCCTCTTTTCTAGGACTCTGCCCGGATGAAAAGCATCCTGTGTGGGTTAGGCCTCTTTCATGAACTCATTAAGTCTTTACAGGAGACAAAATCACTGACTAACTGAGTGATCGTATGACATTCGACATAAATATTAATGAGCAAAATGCCAGTTTTCTTGCACCAACTCCCACTACAGGCCTATATAAGACCTGGAGGAGAAGGAAGGTTTTTGTTCCGAGCCATCCAGCTGTGGACGAAACAGGAGTCTAGCCTTTTAGCGCCATGACTTCTGACCGCTACGGTTCTTCTCTCCATGGGCAGCTTTCAGAGGCCGAGGCTGCCTCCCTGGGCCTCTCGGCCACCCTGGCTCATGCCAACCGTGTCCGTGTGGGGACGACCCCTCTGGGCCGACCCAACCTCTGTCTGCCCCAAAGCTGCCACACCGCTTGTCCCTTGCCAGGGACCTGCCACATTCCCGGCAACATCGGAATCTGTGGGGCCTACGGTGAAGGCGTCCTGAACGGGCACGAGAAGGAGACCATGCAGTTCCTGAACGACCGCCTGGCCAACTACCTGCAGAAGGTGCGGCAGCTGGAGCAGGAGAACGCGGAGCTGGAGACCAAGATCCGGGAGTGGAGCAAATGCCACGAGACCACTGTGTGCCCCAACTACCAGAGCTACTTCCGGACCATCGAGGAGCTCCAGCAGAAGGTGAGGTTTGTGGTGCTCCAGATCATGGGTTGGCAAACTATGGCCCGGGGGCCAAATCTGCCCTGCTGCTTGATTTTATAAATAAAGTTTTATTGGCACAGCTACGCTCATTCATTGATGTATGGTCTATGGCTGCCACTGTAGTGGCAGAATCATGACAGAGACTCGTGGTCTGCAAAGCCAAAAATATTTAGTATCTGGCCCTTTACAGAAAAAGATGACTGACCTTTGCAGGCTATGTCCGGGGCCTGGACTGGCAGGGCAAGCCGCATCAGCTGGAATGCTTTTTAGATTGTGGGAAGAGGATCTCTGGAGTGAAGGTGAATGGGGGTGTGCAAAGGATGAGACATTGGAACTGACCGTCCAGGGCTCTGCGTTTGTGCTCACGTACTTACAGTTCCTAAACTGTAGTTGCAGAAACAGTGCGAGCTAACTGCTGGCGCAGTGAAAGGGGTCCGAGGAGCATGTTCTAATGCCCTGTGTGAGCTGGTGTGTATCCGTCAGTGGCACTGGCCTCTCACCTGCTGTCCCCTTTGACTATCAGGTCAATGCTTCTTAAGAGCCTCCGTCTCGGTTGTGGAGACAGGAAGACAATGATTGTCAGATGGGGGCCACGGGAATCCTGCTGGATTCAGAGAAGACCTCTGGGGAGTCTGACCAATGAGTGGAAAGGACTTCTTCTTGGAAATGGACCCCACCTTATTTAAAACTTTCATTGTTCTCTGGTGTAGACTCCAGGCCTTCTGGTTTATATCTGCTAAGCATCACATCTGGCAAACGAAGTCTTTGTTACACGTTCAGTTTGCTACTACCTCCCATCTCCCAGTTCCTCAGACAAGCATCCTCGGGCACCCCGCACCCACCCTGCACCATGCAAGCATCTCGTACATGTTGGGGAGTTTGTGTTGTCTGAGGGGATGCTGCAGTTTGAACTCCAGCCAACAGGACTTCCTTTGACCTGAGGCCACAGATGGTCTGTGGACAGTGACTCACGGAGCCTACTTTCTTTTCCCAGATCCTGTGCGTCAAGTCTGAGAACAACAGGCTGGTTGTTCAAATCGACAGTGCCAAGCTGGCTGCAGATGACTTCAGGACCAAGTGAGTTGGGATTGGACGGGGAGAGGGAGGAGCCAAATGTCTCTCCTGGCTTCTCTCTTGTGATGCAGTTGACATCGGCAATGTAATCAACCAGGCCCCAAACCAATACTTCCAGCAAGAGAAAACAAAGGGCATTAAGCCCAAGATCTTAGAACAAGCACCTCCTCTGCAATCCACATAATTGTTTTAGCCATTATAGTTTAGGACATGATTTAGAATTGTCAGCCACTTGATTCTATTGTAAGAAGAGCCTGGAGAGGCAGGCAGGGCAGTGGTGGCCTCTTCTTCATGGGGACACGGAGGCTCAGGGCACTGAAGTGACTTGCCAGAAGTCATATGGCTACTGAGTGGCAGAACTGGAACTCAGGCCCGATTCCCTGCCCTGAGGCCACTTCCTAGGAAACTGCTGCCTCAGTGGGGATGCGATCCACGCTGTAGCCTGACCAGGCTGTGAGCGATGATAACCACGATGTTGTGCGGGCTCGTGAAGGTCCAAGGGCTCGTCCCACCAGAGAAGGGCCCACCTGGGAGCAGGAAGGGGCGCGACACTTCATCGTCTTTCTTCAGGGCACTGTGGAAGCCTCATTCCTCTTGAGCTAAAGAAAGCCAAGTCCTTTCTCTTGTCCTGGCATTGGATGTCTAATCTGAGGATTCCAAGGTCCATCTCAGTAGGGAGAATGGAAGAGGGGCGTCTGCAGTGGTCCTGCTGCACGGTCATGGCCTGGGCGCTCTGCTGCCTCCTCTCTGGCTGTCAGCCCCGTGTCCATCCCGGCATCCTCAGCCCTGGCTGTTCCACCTGGTCCATCTTAGGTGCCTAGTGTTGAATGAGTGGGGGACACCCTGTTGCTTTCTGGCCACGAGTGCACTACCCAGGAAAAGCCAACTCACAGTTAGACTGCAGAGAGAGGCCAGTGAGGGGATGGCTGTCAGTTGGGCCCTGGGGCCCCTTCTGCTCCTGAACCCCAACTCCTGTACCTGCCCCGGTAAAGGTACCAGATGGAGTACTCACTCCACCAGCTGGTGGAGGCCGACGTCTGTGGCCTGCGCAGGGCGCTGGATGACCTCACACTCGCCAAGTGTGACCTGGAGGCCCAGGTGGAGTCCCTGAAGGAGGAGCTGCTCTGCCTCAAGAAGAACCACGAGCAGGTAGGTGGCTCTTTGTGTGACCCGTGTAGGCTTCTGGGGGGTGAATTCAGGCTCATTGTGTGGAAGAAATGAGTCTCTTGTTCCTGAGCAGGATGGAAGCTCTGCAGGCCCCGCCCTGCATTACCCATCCACTCAGACGGGGAATTCTGGCTTTTGGGGGGAGTGTGTTCTGTATCCACAGAGGAGCACAGGGAAATCACTGGGGATGACGGATTGTGGGAGATCATCGAGGCTTTCGGTGGAGGACAGTGGGCGCCCCGTGAGCAGGGTGTCCTCCTCCTGTGCCCACAGGAAGTGAACACCCTGAAGTGCCAGCTGGGAGACAAGCTCAGCATTGAGCTGGACACCGAGCCCTCCGTGGACCTGAGCAGGGTGCTGGAGGAGATGCGGTGCCGGTACGAGGCCATGGTGGAGACCAACCGCCAAGATGTGGAGCAGTGGTTCCAAGCCCAGGTGAGGCGGGGCCGCAGAGCGGGGGGCGGGGGGA
>JAPYXV010003007.1:0-12646 GCA_028533065.1 Trachops cirrhosus
TCCTTGGAGAAATGCCTATTCAAGTCCTTTGCCCATTTTTTAATTGGGTTTCTTGTCTTCTTTGAGTGGAGTCTTGTGAGTTCTTTATATATCTTGGAGATTAAACCCTTGTCTGAATGGAATACTACGCAGCAGAAAGAAAGAAGGAGCTTATTCCCTTTGCAACAGCCTGGATGGAGCTGGAAAGCATTATGCTAAGTGAAATAAGCCAGGTGGTGAAAGACAAATACCATATGATCTCACCTTAACAGGAACCTAAATCACAAAACAAAGAAACAAGTAAAATATAACAAAGGACACTGAAATAGAGGACAGGTTGTCAGTGACAGAGGGGAGAGGGGAGGGAATTTCAGGGGAGAAAGGAAGGGTTTACAGAAACAAATATAGAGGACACATGAACAAAACTCGGGGGAGTTGGAAATAGGAGGGAGGAGGGGAGGGATGGGTGGGTGGGCTGGAATGGGAATAAAGGATAGAAACTGTACTGAATAAACTAAAATAAAAAATTTAAAAAATAAAATAAAATAAAAAATTAAAAAAAAAGATTAAACAGGTAGTATACGGTGGAGCAGGGACCAAGGTATGTAGTCTTGCTCCAAATTCTGGTCTCCTATCACTTTGTCATTTCACCTTTATAAGAATGGAGGAGAAATGAATGGTCTGGAAATGGCAATGGGAGACTCTACCATCAACACTCTGGAATTTGTTCAGCCCTTACTAGAGAATTAATTATATCAGTGGGGACTATTCTTTGTAAAGGCAGAGCACATAAAGGAGTTTATTTATAACAGAAAAAGAATTCTGGAAAAGCTAGGAAAGAAAGGGTGGAATTTCAACAGTGAAACATTTGTGATAATCTAAATGTCTTCCAGCAAGACATTGGTTATATGACCTATGGTGTAGTTCTATGGTAGGAAATTCTGCATTCATGAAAATATAGAATATTTAATGACACAGAAATACTCAGGATGCATTCACTGAAAAAGTTGGTCACAAAACAAAAAACTATGTTACCATTTTATAAGTAAGAAATTTATATGCATAATTCTGGTTGCACATGTAACACAGTAACAATGACAGAACAAAAACTCACCCAATAAAGGGTGGGGATGAGGAATTGTAAAGAGCAGTTTTGCACATTCAGGGACCAAATTGTTGCCATATGTCATGGGAACAAATACCGAGGAGCCACTAGGAGTTGATGCTCTAATCTCTCTGCTTCTCAGAGACTGTATGATCTTTCTTACTGCTGGTTTCTGTGGTCCTTTTTGTCTCCTCTACCCCTCTTTATCTTATATAAAAAATAAATATTAGTGGTAAATACTTTCATGATCATAAATCTCTTTGAACTTAACTCAAACTTTTGAGACAGTGTGTAAAGAGAATGAAACTGATTTTTGGCCAGTCAGGAATTGGCTTACTAATCTAATCAGTCATGCCTTGGAACATGATCTTTTGTTAAAGCAAGGTCCACGTTTCTGCCCATGGCCTGAGGCTGTGGGCAGGGGAATTTTCTAGAAGATAGAATTCTGGATGTGGTGGGCAACATGTGTCCCATTATGTGTAATTTGTATGTGTTTGGATGTTGGTATTCCTATGGATGATTTATTTTTATTCTTTCTGCTTTTAAAATATTTTCTCAGTTGTTTGCAATAAATACATATTATTTTTTCATAATAAATTTGTATTAAAGAAAAATAGTAGAGGAGAAAGTACAGAGCAGTTAGGAAATGTGACCAAGAATGTTGGGGATGTAGGTGAATTAGACATAATTGGCTTCAAGTATGTTTGGTAAAATTTGTTTGTGAGTAGTAGACTAAGGGTCCCAGATGATGTCATTACATTACATTTTAGCAGTGAAGAGTGTTTCATGAAGATTTCAAAAGTTTTGAAACTCATAATACTAAGGCTTGCCCACATATTTATTCTTATTCCTATTCTAAAGCATTTTATTTTATATCATTTTAAATCAATTGTTTTTGAAATCAAATATATGCTTCTGCAAAATATGAGAAGAGATTTGAAGATCTAAGCATTTTTAATCAGGACCCTGATGGCACGCCATTTAGGGGCCTAGATGTTTCCATTACAGTTACAGCCTTTTGTTCACTTATTTTCTGCTGTCTCGATTACACAGGATCAGCTGTGATGGTCCTGTGCGGAAACAGTACAGAGGAGAGAAATATTTGTAAGTGGTGCAGCAAGAACTATCTTAACCAATTGAGCAGAATAATTTCGGGATCATACCTTAGTAAGAATTTGAGGAGACATGATGTAGAATGTACCCCTACTTAGGAATTCCACACAGTATTGTGTGTATTCTTATCATATGTATTTCCCCCACTAGGTTCATATGTCTCAGAAATCAAAAACACATGTTTGAGTCCTGGTGTTAATGACCTGGCTTTTGCTGGCCTCTCACACCTCATCTGATGGCACCCACACTACCTGGGACTCCCTTGCTTACTCCATGAGCCCTCGCTGAAATTTTGCTGTCTATTTCTTGAACATGCCAAACCTGTTTGGCAGTGTCTGGTTTGGACTCTTCCTCTGTCTGAAATGTTCCTCTCCTGGTCCTGCATGTTAGGCTCTTTCTTATCACTCATTCTTATCACAAGTTTTATTGGACAGAAGATTTTTTTAAAAATTAACATTCAGCATTGCTGTTTCTGGTATAACTTTTCAGGAACCTCTCTTTCCACAGTAGGAATAACTACTCTTTCCTTTGTTGGTTTCATGTTTCATCCACCATCTATCTATCTATCTGTCTATCTATTATCTATCTATCTATCTATCTATCTATCTATCTATCATCTATCTATCATTTTTCTATCTATCTACCATCTATATTGGAACACTTAAAATATTTTATTATATTTTGGGGCCAAAGTGTCAAAAATTTTTATTAGACCATGCCCTTGAGGAGAGGGCTTGCACCTTATTTGTCTTGTGGTCTATAATATTATATACAATGCTGACATCTTAGTGACTCTGAAAAGTATTAAGTATGATATGCATTCTAGGAGTTTGTATGTTTATCATGATTTCCAAGAGCTCAAGTCCAGGCTCACAGTGCTGATGCTGAGAATTTTAATGGATTAGCACTTATTCTGAGAAGGTGATAATTGACGTGACAATGTTGCAGTCTAAGTGAAGAGAGCAAAGGAAGCAGGACAGGTTAACCATGTGGTTTCATACTGTGGGATCAGTATTCAGTGGGACAGTTAACAGCGAGAAGGAAGGTGATGCACCAAAGAGTTTGAGTAGATAATATTGAAATTTCCATCCCAAATGAATTTTAATAAATAACTACACAGTTCTTACAAAATAGTGAAAAAAACTAACTTATGATGAACAAACTTTGTGCTAAAATATTGGGCTTTTTGGTTCAGAGTTAGGATCCAGTGCTTTCCAGAAGGTGTAAACTTTGTCTTCCTGAAATTGGCCCCTGTTTGTTTTTACTTTTACAGTCAAAACATCAAAGGGCAAAAACCATGATGGGCTGTGTTTTATAAAGGTAATATATTGTGGGTGAATTCAGATTATGTTCCAGTTTTATATTAAGTACTGTTACATATTTTATACAAAATTATATCCTTTCTATACATAAATAAGCTAGTAACAATTTAAATATACTCCAGATATGTAAATAATAACTTAGTGGTCCTAATGTTAGCATTAGCAGGGATATGAATTGTTCTTCCTTACTTTTGTGATGATATTAAGTGAGCAAATTAAAATTCATTCACGTGGCAGAAGAATAAGATGAAAGCAGTTTTATTACTTGTATAAATGTCTCTTAAGACAAATTTATGTAACATATAACTCAAACAACCCCATTTAGCCAAACCAAGTCTTCAATGAAAGTCTTATTACTGGCTATGAATATCCCAGGACTGGTGCACATTAATCTCTATAAATTATTATTTTACTATTTCTTCAAGAAATGACGACCACACAGAAGTCTTGGATGAAAGTAGTGACTTTTTAGTTACTTGATGAAACCTTTAGAATCAATATTTTAAAGAACTCTGAATGTCAGATCTGTGTCTTTGAGAACTCAGAAGGCTAATATATGAGAATAAAATGTCCATAGGCATGGGAAAATAGGAAGTGACCTATGGGACATGTTTTAAGGAAAAAAATAAAGGTTTATGTGTCAACACATATCTTCTCCATTAACCTAAGCTGATAACATCTAATATTTCTCATTAACATCTCTTATTTTGAATAAAAATAACCCTCATAGTAGACTTTTTAAATACAAACATTTAATTCCTGATAATTAAATCCTATTAATCAATAAGTATCAATGAATTGGAAAGCACACATTAGTTTACAAGTAAAAATGGTGTCTCCTAGAATTCCATCCTTGGTCTTTTCCTTCTTCCACTCCAGTTCTTATGCTTGAGTGGATGACCTACATCAGGATCACCTCCGGCACTTGCTAACATGCATAATGGGCACCTGCTAGGACTGTGTATCAGAGGGTCTGGGGGCAACATCATGGAATATACATTGAAATACTTTTAGGTTTCCTAAAATATTACTCATCTATTTGTTGATCTATATCTTGAAGTCCTATCTCTTTCCCTTTTTAAAAATTAAGATAAGATTGGCATACCATAAAATTCATAATTTTAAAGTGTGTACAATTCAGTGGTTTTTAGTATATTTACAAAGTTGTATAACTATCATCATTACCCAGGAAATGTTTGAGGCAAATGCAATGGAGAATTCAGTTATGTGGGACAGTGAACAAGAGATAACTTAAAAGGATTAGACTAGTTCTGACTGGTGTGGCTCAGTTGGTTGGGGCATTGTCCTGCAAAATTAAAGGTCACCAGTTTCATTTCCAGTCAGGGCACATGCCTGAGTTGTGGATTCAGTCCCCAGTCACATATGAGAGGCAACTGATCAATGTTTCTCTCTCACATCCATGTTTCTCTCTTTCTCTTTCACCCTCTCGTCCATGCTCTCTAAAAGGAAATAAATAAAATCTTTTCAAAAAAGGATTAGACTACTTGCTAAGTATTGCAGATGGTCATGTTAGATATTATGTGGTTTTATCACTTTCAATAGTAACATTGATAATCTTTCTGGAAAGATTGTACAGGGTGGGTCTGAGAATAGGGACAGAAGATAAGTAGTACTGTTCCAAATGTACAAGACGATTCCTCACTCAGTGCAATATATTTGCTGTGTATGTGAGCCATTTACATTTTCCATATTAGAAAAGAATGATTCATCCAGAACAATATACTTCTAATGGTAGTCTTTGTGGCCCTCAGGCATAAAGCTGCTTTGGGTACTTTCCTTCTTGCAATCCTTAATATAAACTGTGTAGAAGACTGCTTTCTATATTATCAAAAAGTGAAAATGTACCTTACTAGGCTCAGTCTCTCAAGTGCTAACCACTGTCACTGTAGACAGGTATAAGACATTAGCTAATGGCCTCCTCACTAAATGGAACTGAACAACTTTCATCAATAAGAACTCTGAAAGCACAGTATAATGCTGTTTTAAGTCACAAGCATCAAAAATGAAATTCTCACCCTTCACCATAATACCAGTTTATATATTTTAGTAGGAATTTAAGAATATTATTTATATATATATTTAAGTGATTAGTTGCTTCTTAGTATCCACCAATTTTTAAAATTTCTTTTCAAAGAATTTCTCTTTTTAGATGTTGAAACAAGAAATGGTCCTGGGTGATATAATGAGAAAGTCACAGAGTGATGCCTTTAAGCCACTAAAAATTTAGGATATTGAAATATGCAGTTAAAATTCTAATGGTTGTTTTTTATGGAACACATTAAAGTGAATATTTTGGTATGGTTTGAATTAGGTTATTTTATGACTAGGTGACTGTGTTTGATAAAAATTGGTACTTAGGACCAGAACTGCTTCTGTGCCATGTGCTGACAAACCAGTTAGAGATCTGTCAAATCTCTGTTTCATAGGCGAAAGCTACTGTCTGAGTGATTATCTACTAAAGTGCCCACTTCGAAATACAATAAGACTGATTTAGTAAAACCAAATTCTAAATATATGTGATTTTTTAATCAATTACTTGACTAACTTAAACAATTTATTAACCAATTGCTTTGGATAGAGACAGATTTTGAATATCAATGACATCCCCCATATCACTGGTGAACAGTAGATTTGCCCTTGGGTATCTTAATGAAGCCCTGTAGAAGTATCCTCCTCTCTCAGCTAGCATACCATGTGTTTAGACTAAGATTGTAAATTCTACCCTCCCTCAAACTTATAAGTGTCTCAGGAGGGAGGATTTTTAATAAAAGCACCTTCTCAGCGTTGGCTATTGCATTCAGTGTGAAGCTAGAATACTTGTTATTGCTGAGTTGAAAAATTTTAAGTCACGAAAGGTTTACATGAATGATGAAAGGTTTGAAATATTTTGTGGCATGTTCATTCACACTAAATCAGCCTTTGCCTTTAGACTTTTATTTTAAGACACTTATGCAAATCCAAAGTGACAAGAATGGATTTAAGATGATTTTCAGCATCTGAAGATTAGCAAACAATGACAGACTCATCAAGTGCTGTGCTGTTTCTGAGGGTGAACACTCCCTGACATTGTAAACTGGAGCCATCTGGAATGGGCATAGAAACACAGATTCAAGCTATTAATTTCATCTTTGTTATTAAAGCAGCTCAATTCTTTATTTCCAGGATGCTTTCACATCCCTTCCATGGGCAGTTAGAAGTCATAGCATCCTGAGTATGCATACTGCTTTGTTCAAAGGTTTATATCCCATGTTCTCCTCTTCTTACTGTATTGTGTTGAACTAAACATAAAAGAATTTTACATATGATGCAAAAACTTTATGACAAAGAGCTGAATCATTATGTGATGAATTTGACAAGCTCTCCACCAAAGTTGACTTTTTTAATAAAACAGTAAAAAACAGTTTTGCTGTGTACTTTTAATCATTTAATAAATATGTGATTGTGTGTTACTCAGTAGCATCTGTTCATTGTTTCTCCTTTCTTTTCATTTTCTCCTGTTAACTGCCTCTATCAACAGGATCAAGGGAGTGAAGGACACAACTGGTGTTTAGTTATTCAATTATTTGACCGTCTGGTGGAAAATGTAGGAAGCTGAATAGATAATTATAGTAAAACACTCTAAGTGCTATGGAGCCGAATTACAGTTATGGTGGTTGTGGCACACTGTATTTCCCAAAGGTGACAACAACAATATCATCCATCCTACATGCCTTTTTTTGCATATGACTTAGGCCTCCCCATTAAAAGGTGGAGTCTAATTCTCCTTCCTGTGATTCTGGTCACAGTGGCATGCTGGTATACAGTAAAATGAGACAGAAGTAATGCTTCAAGATTCCTGAGGTCAGAAGTGTGAGAGCTTCTGCCTCAGACTCCTGGATCCTTAGCTTTCTGGATGCTCCCTCCTTGAATGTTCCATCTTTGAACCCAGCATCCTGTACTTCCATCTGACCTGGGCAAGTGAGGCTGCTCTGAGACTTGTGTCTCAGGGTGTTGTTGCACTTTGTAATGTCTTCCTTAGAATTTTCTAAGGCCCCTCTGGTACCTGGGACTGGTTGAGGGTGGCAGTGCTATCTGGACAGGATACCTTATGCTGGACTAAATCCTATGTGACCTCCCATACCGGTCTCTCTGCTCCTCTATGCTACGTGTGGGGTTGACCAGAAAACTGGAGAACTCATACCTATGGTGTTGTCCAGAAGCTCTGTGGCTGGGCGCAGTTTCTAACGGGGCAGCTTAATGAGCAAGTCACTTCTGCTGTCCTGTGCTATATTTCTTTTGTAGGGTGATGTGAGATTGAACTATCAGGATGATGCCGACTTGGGGTGACTTACCCTCACATTGGACACCATGGTTCTAGGACTCAGGGCTAATGACAGTCCATCGCTAACTCCTGGACTGGAGTTGTCATCCATGATGCAACTGCAGTGTGGACATCAGTCTGTAGCACTGTGTGGGTCTGAAGCTGGACTGGGTGAGCAATGGACGTCTCTTGTGTCAATGGAACTGCTTTTCAAACTCTGCCCACAGCGCTTAATAGAAAATTATAAGAAATGCACATGCATGCACACATACATACAAGGAAAGGTAATTAAAAGCAACTCAAACCATTGTTAAGTGATAAAGCAATCAGCAGAACAAGACTCAGAGGTCTCTAGGAGGTTGAATATTGGGTAAAGTACAAATAATTTAGTAAAAGCGCTGAGAGGAGAAAAAACTGAACTTAGAAAAATGTTTATATTTATTATTTCAGTGTCAAGGAACACTCAAATGTCAATGTGGGCATAGACACAAATGTCTGAAGCAGAGTAGAGTGGAAAGTTTGGGTTTCCGAGGAAGTAGAAGGACTCAGTATGGCTTTATATGTAAGAAAAAAACATTTAAAATAGAAACCAAATTTTAATCATATATAATTAGACATTTATATACAGTATGCCCTTAAATCCAGATAAAGGAAGTTTCTCATGTATCAACCTTAAAAGAAATGTAAAGGAAATGCAACTACTGGGATCCTGAAATTTATCAAGGAAAAAAAAGCTTTAAAAAGGTTTTTAGGATCAACACATACAAGTATGTCAGTTATGTTTTAAGTAATTATCTAAATAATAGTCTTTTTCCAAATGAAAATAGTATTAGGAATGGTGTTTCATTTCATATATTGTTTATACAGTTGGTGCCCTGAATATATACTTTTTGTGAGAGCAAAGCTCATTTGTTGCAGGCCTAACCTCCATCTCAAGGTCAATGTAACATTTTAATTCATAAATAAATCATTGTCTCTCTTTAGCAACTTTGAAAAATTTTAGCATTTAAATCAGTATTTTTGCAATGAATTAGTGTTCGTTAGTAATGAAAAAAGAAATAATTTCCAACTAGCAACTTCATCGTGTAGTTAATAATAAATAAGGACAATTTGGGAATGAATAAAAATTCCAGCCTTTCCTCCAACATCCAATTAATTCCTCATTTTCTTCTTTGTTAATGTGGTGGTAATATGTGCACATGTTACAAAATTGAGAGAAAGAACAAGAAAAATAACATAATTTGGTTCCTTCATCTAGAGAGTACTCAAATATGTACCTTATTCCACCTAGGGAGCCATAGTTCCCATCATTTATGACCTGATGGCTGATGATTCTGTGACTAACAGCTCAAAGATGGGAATAATTGAAAGTGATCTTTATACATTAGAGAAATGATCCACTGAAACCAAAATACATTATGGTAGAAAAATTCTGAGACAGAACAACTACAAAGTAAGTAAAGACTTCCTAAGCTCAAGTATAAAATAAAAATACTTAGGATTATAATAAGATGCAAATTATAAATGAGCCATCAATGGAAGGTTGTATCCAGGAAAGCAAAGAGGATTCAATTAATTACAGAGAGAATGATAATCCTTTAGCCTTGTGAATGAACACATTTTTTCTGACTACTAAACAATCTGGATTTGATTTCTGCATTTTAAATAGGACTTTTAAAAAGGTGGTGGGCTGGACAAAAAGTTAGGGGAGAAGGACTTAAAAAACTTGTGAAGAGATTTAAATTTTGGGTGACTATACATCCCAGTTTATACTTATTGTTCCACTGTAATTATTTGTGAGAGGCACTTACATGGCCTCCCTACTTTATAGCCATTTTCCAGCAGATGAAAATGATTATGAAGACGGTATTCAGCAGCTTTCCCCCCATTTACTTTGAAAAAGTTGAGAAAGGAATAAAGTGTTCTTTCTCTAGCTCTAGTCTTATCACATGGCACTTATTTTAGTCAAACCCATCAAAGGTTTCATATCTACCCTTGGAATAAAGTTCAAAATGTATAGCACCGATTACAAGGCAATTCAAGCCATTCTTGAACCTTCCCCTGCTTATCTCCCTCAGCTCATCTCATTATCCTTCTTCCCTCAATTTAACTCCCTTTGTATTGTTAAATTGAATTTTTTTCAAATCACATTCCCACTTGTCTATGGGCTTGGGCCAGCAAACACACACATCCTGCTGGAACATTCTCTCATCCCATGCTTCCCACCCCACCCTTTACTTTATTAACTCCTAGTTACCTGAGTGACAGAAAGCAGTTCTTAGACCACTAACACCTGGGATGAGTGTCCTTAGTCTAGGTCCTCTGCATTCATTGCAGTCGTGACACTCATCTCATCGGTTTAATTCTCTACTTAATCGTATGCCTAATTGGACTGAGTGTTCCACAGGACAGGGCCTACTGTAGACTCAGTGTGTAACCTTGTGCTTGGTGTATAATGAGATGTTAATGGGCATATGATGAATAGGTTTGTTGAATTAAAACACTCTCTAAGATTAATATTTTATGTGCTGCCTTGGCCAAGTGGCTTAGTTGGTTTGAGCATCATCCCATACACTGAAAGGTTGCAGGTTCGATTCCTGATCAAAACAATGCCAGTCAAGGCATGGAGGGAGGCAACCGGTGGATGTTTCTCTCTCACATCGATGTATCTCTCTCCCCCTTTCTATGTGATTGGGTTGATCAATCATAGAAGCTTTTAGGACTTGTCGAGTCTATTTGTGTGTTTCCAGTCTGAACCTTAACTGCCTCAGGCAACGGTCTTCTTTAAGCCTCAGAGGATAGACATAACACACACTTTAGCAATATTATTGCATTGTTATAACAATACTTCATAGTAAAGAATGTGTAAGAATTAGGTATTTAAAAATATAAGGTCTTAATTTCTTATGTATTCCAGATGCTTTTTTATCTTCAAGAAAGGGTTTTCGGCACAGCAATGCATTTATTATTATTAGAAAAGGCCTACTCTAATTTGACAAATGGATATCATACTACTGAAGCAAAAGTATTGGCATATACTTCCAGCAATTTGTTATTCTAGGAGGAACTAACAACCATTGTTAACTTTCTTCATGTGAAACTGTTTTAAAAGAATTCATCTTTAAATTTTTAGTCTTAATAGCTTAAAATATGTCTATATACATATATATCAATTGTATTCTTATAAATTGGGTTCGTATTTTCTAAGTCATTTAGATAAAGAGGTAATTCAGCTACTGGGGGCTACTTTAATACTTTAAGTCTATTCTCACTACAGGCATTTTATTTAATTACAAAGAAATTGCAAGTCTTATAAAGTTTTACTATGTGCTGTAAGATGCTGACTTGTGTGTTTCATGACTTGTTTTGTGAGAATTACCTCATATAATTCTCACAGAAACCCTATGAAGTAAGCATATTGTTATACCTATTTTAAAAATAAGGAAAATGAATTCCAGGGGGATCAGATAACTTATAATAAGTTAACATAGCTGGTAAATCATGGATCTTGGATTTAAGCCCAGGTAGACTGGCTTACAGGCTGAGCACTTAACCTCTATGCTATTAATGTTATGAGGTTAAGCATAAATATTTCTATTAATAGGCTAATGAGAGGAATTTTTCACTTTGAAGTAAAACAAGTCATCTGGTTATAGTAGGCTAACCTATGAAATGGAACATGGCAAACAGTATAAACAACTGAGATTCTAAGGGGTGGTGAACCAGGTTTCACACTTTCAGGAGGGAAACCTGCACATGAATTATAGACATTATTATGGTAGACATCATAAATAAAATCAAATGGGCCATCTCCAAACATGTGTTCATTCGTGCATTAATCCAGTAATTCAATAAATATTCCTTAAACTCTATCCCAGAACATCTATACATTTCAATATTAAACACAGTAAAATATGAAATGAGACCCCTTTTTCATGGTTTCTATTAAAAATGCCATTTAAAGTACGAATGAAAAAGTGCTTTAGGGTATTGCTGAAATTTTGCCTTAAGATTGGAGTGACAGTTCTGGTAACATGGACAAGGCTTAACATGTCCCAAGAAAGTACAGCATTGAGTGTAGTCAATACCTCTCATGAAGTACTTACTGGAATGAAGTACAGTTTTCCAGGGACTTATAGGCTCACTAAAATATGAGATTTATGAAATTATTAATCTTGAACTTTTTCATGTTGTTATGTGTCACATTTCTCAACAGAGTTTTTAATTTGGGGGATCCATTCCTTTGGCAGTCAACTGAAGGCTATTATAGGTATATGTTCCTAAAATACTCAGAGCAGAAATAGGACATAGTACAGTGGGTGTTAAGTTGAATTGTGTTACCCTAAGGTTCATATTTTGAAGTCCTGACTCCCAGTACCTTATAATGTGATGTTATTTGGAAATAGGGTTTCTTTAGATGTCATTAGTTAAGATGAGTTCACATTCAGTGGACTTCTATCCAATATGATTAGCGTCCTTATAAAAAGAGACACACGCACAGGGAGAACACCATGTTGGAGTTATGTTGCCACAAAGTAAGAAAATATGTAGAGAGGCCTGATCAGATTCTTCCCTAGAACTTTTGGAAAGAGCGTGGCTCTGCTGACCCCTTGATCTCAGACTTGTAGTTTCAAGAACAGTGAGACAATAAATTTCTGTTGTGTAAGTCACTTAGTCTGTGGTACTTTGTTATGACAGACTTAGCAAACTAGTAAGTGGGGAAGGAAGATAATCTTTTCCAACATGCTTGATTAGGTTCTAGATTATTATTGCATAGAAGTTAACAGATAGGTTTCATTGCACAGA
>JAPYXV010003008.1:0-12643 GCA_028533065.1 Trachops cirrhosus
TGATCTGCCCTTCCATTCTAAATGAAAGCTTTGCTGGATAGAGCAATCTGGGATGTAGGTCCTTGTCTTTCATGACTTGGAATACTTCTTTCCAGCCCCTTCTTGCCTGTAAGGTCTCTTTTGAGAAATCAGCTGACAGTCTGATGGGAACTCCTTTGTAGGTGACTGTCCCCTTATCTCTTACTGCTTCTAGGATTCTCTCCTTCATTTTTACCTTGGCTAATGTAATTATGATGTGCCTTGGGGTGTTCCTCCTTGGGTCCAAGTTCTTTGGGACTCTCTGAGCTTCCTGGACTTCCTGGAAGTCTATTTCCTTTGCCAGATTGGGGAAGTTCTCCTTTATTATTTGCTCAAATAACTTTTCCACTTGTTGCTCTTCCTCTTCCTCTTCTGGTACCCCTATAATTCAGATGTTGGAACGTTTAAAGATGTCCTGAAGGTTCCTAGGCCTCTCCTCATTTTTTGAATTCTTATTTCTTCATTCTGTTCTGGTTCAATGTTTCTTTCTTCCTTCTGCTTCAAACTGTTGATTTGAGTCCTGGTTTCCTTCCCATCACTGTTGGTTCCCTGTATATTTTCCTTTATTTCACTTATTGTAGCCTTCATTTTTTCGTCTAATTTGCGTGCATATTAAAGCCATTCTGTAGGCACCCAGTGTCTTGAACTCTGCATCTGATAGGTTGGCTATCTCTTCGTCGCTTAGTTATATTTTTCCTGGAGCTTTGAACTGTTCTTTCATTTGGGCCATTTTATTTATTTATTTATTTATTTTTGTCTCCACATGCCTGATACGTAGTGAGGGGTGGAGCCTTAGGTGTTCACCAGGGCGGGGCAACCCAGGTCTCCGCGTTAAGGCGCAGTGTGTGGGGGAGGGGTCCTACAGGGAACAATGGCATGTACTCGGCTCTCTGCCAGTTTTCAGTCACTTCCCCGCTACCCACAACCAAACTGGGCCTTTCTGGTGCTGATTCCCGGGTGGGTGAGTTTCTGCACACCCTAGGTCCCCGTGGGTCTCTCCAACAGACTATCCTGTGAGGCTGGGAGTTTCTCCTGCTGCCACCTCAACCCCCACAGGTGTTTTCAATCACAGGCTTGAGACCTTATTTCCCCTCGAGGAACCCCGGGTTGCGCGGTTTGTCTCACTCCCCTAGTTGTTCCTCCCAGTTTATCTGCACGCGTTTGTGGGACCACCGGGTCCAACAGCTGCCGCCTCACCGGGTCCACCTCCCCCCACCCCAGTGCGCCAGCCACCCAGCTGCCCATCTCCACCCCTCCTACCTTGTACCGGTCTGGATGAATGTTTCTTCTTCAACTCCCTGGTTGTCGGACTTCCATACAGTTCGATTTTCTGTCAGTGCTGGTTATTCTCTGGTTTTAAATTTGCTGTTGTTCTTCTTTTGATTGCGCGAGGAGGCACAGTGTGTTTACCTACGCCTCCATCTTGGCCGGAAGTTGCCTGCATCCAATGGTTTCAACATCTATTCATGATCTTTGCCTGAATCAATTATATTGGGAAAGTGCAAAAGGGTGATTTTTCTAATTCTTAAATTCCTTCTATATTTACTAACTGGACTTTATCAGTAAAGAAAAACTAACCCCTTTTCTTACCTCTTTTCTTGCATTTTTAAAAGATTTTATTTATTTTTAGAAACAGGAAGGGAGGGGGAAAGAGAGGAAGGGAAAGACCAAGGTGTGGTTGCCTCGCACACGCCCCCTACTGGGGACCTGACCTGCAGTGCAGGCATGTGCCCTGACTGGAAATCAAACCAGTGAGCCTTTGGTTCACAGGCCTGTCCTCAATCCAGTGAGCCACACCAGCCAGGTCGCTTCTTGCAGTTTTAATGTGTTACAATCTAGCACCATTTTATCCTTTCTGATGCTCAAACTGTCCCAGATTTGTTCAATGGGAACCACTTCACTCTGGCTCCTGTGTCCTTTCGACATGACCCACAAGTCTTTGAGCACATATTTTTTTGGCACAAGATGTTCCAAGCTTACTTTGTACATTACCTGTCCAGGACCTGATATTGAGGCAGGATAATAGGAAGCTAGAAAAATTCCTTGGCAGGTGGAATAGGGAAACTGAGACAGACAGCTGAACAAACTGGCTGAGCAATTTACAGCCCCATACAGGTCACCTTCTTAGAGATAACATCTAGGCCTCAATTGTTTCAGCTCCAGACCCAGAAAAGCAGCAAAACCAGGTGGGTGGTGCCAGGACCAGCTGCAATGACTAATGACCCCCTGCCCTGTCACTGACCAATTGGTGGCAGCCACAACCCTGAAAGAGCACACCTGGAAAACTGAATGTCCTGCTGAAACCCTCCCCTGAGACCTCCCCTAAGATTCCCTATAAGTAACCATTTACATTAATTTCTGGTTTATCCTTCCTGTGTTTATTATGTTTTACTGAGGTGTAATTGACATATTAGTTTCAGGTCTACAACATAATTATTGAATATTTGTACTTCCTGTGTTTTATTTTGCAAAATAAACAAGTGAGTCTATCAGGGTGTCCAACTTTCTGGCGTGTCTGGGCCACACTAGAAGAGTTATCCTGGGTCACACATTAAATCACAAACCTAACTAATGAGCAAAAAAAAGGATTTTCAGTAAATTTACAATTTTGTGTTGGGCTGCACTCATAGCAATCCTGGGCCACGTGCGGCCCTTGGGCCGTGGGTTGGACACCCCTGAATATTTTTAAAGGTTTTTTAAATTTATTTTAGACAGGGAGAGAGGGATAGAAACATCAATGGGTTGCTTTTTGCACGTCCCCAACTCCCCCAACCACAGGCCTAACCAGCAACCCAGGTATGTGCCCTGACTGGAAATCGAACCGGCAACCCTTTGGTTTGCAGGCCAGTCAGTGCTCAGCCCACTGAGCCACATCAGGCAGGGCCCATAAACTGTTTTAACAGTGTAACATTTCTAGGCCAGATGATACAGGTCTGCCAAAACCTGCATGGTAGCTGATACTATGCAGTTTGGTAAAGAGAAGTTAGTAGAGTACTATTGCTATACTAATATTTAAGACAAAAAAGCAAGATGGAATTTTTTAATGTACGTTATAATGCCTCTTGGGTGCTTGTGCTTGAGGAAAAGCAAATATGAGGTAGATGGAGGCTTGTAGGATGTGGAAAGGGACTTCTGATACTATAAATATTAAAGATGCCATTCTTGACTCAAAATGTAGTTTTACATAAATTCACCGTATGACCTAGCAATTCCATGCATACATGGAATCAAAAACACCCAAAAGAATAAAAAACATGTCTACACAAAACCTTGTACACAAAGGTTCCCAGCATAGCTGAAAAGAAACAATCTTATGTCCCTCAACTATGAGTAGATAAAATATGGAACATCTATATAGTGGAATACTATTCAGCAATAAAAAGAAATGAAGTGGCCATATGTGCTACAAAATGGATGAACCTTGAAACTATACTAAATGAAGGAAGTTCCAACCAGCCACATATTGTTTCATTCTATTTATATGAAATGTTCAGAAAAAACAAAGTAGATGAATGGTTGCCTACGGCTACAGATAGAAGCAGGGATTAACTGCATGAGGAACTCTCTGGGGTGATGGAAAGGTTCTAAGAGTAGATGTGAGTGATGGTTGCATGACTCCAAATTTACTAAAATCATGAAATTGTCATCTTGAACTGGGTGAATTTTATGGTATGTAAATTATACCTCAATAAAGCTATTTACAAAACAAAACATTGTTTTGCTCTTCCTTACTAGTGCTTTCAGCAGTGCACCAAAATTATATACAATTACCAGCTAAGATTAATTTTTATAACAGATCTTTTCCTGAGATAACTGGGAGAGGCTCCCAGTACAGTAATGCCTATTAACACAGTAGGAGCTTGATGACTGTGTACTGAATGTAGTGTAATAAATGAGGAAAATCCCCTACAGAGAACTAACTTATCTATTATTAGTGAAAACCAGAAAATGAACCTACTGTAAATCCTGAAGAGGAATAGGTGGGGCAGAGCAGGTGGGGGGTGGGGCAGGAACTAGTCAATGTTAGCAAGGCAGACAATTCCATACACTGATTGTCTGATTTGGAAAATAAGTAGTTACACACAGGTACAATGTGCAATACAATAATTATATATATTTTTTAATTTTTTACTTAATTTTTTTTAGAGAGGGGAAGGGAGGGATAAAGAAAGATCAGTGTGTGATTGCCTCTCATGCGCCCCCTACTGGGGAGAGTCATGTGTCCTGAAGGGGAATAGCACTGGCAACCCCTTGGTTCACAGACCAGTGCTCAATCCACTGGGCCATACCAGTCAGGGCTAATTATAGTTATTCTATCCTTTTCAAGTTTAAAAGAATTTCAAAACAACTCAAAATGGGGGAGTGGGAGGGAGAAGGCATTGTTTTTATTTTTAGAAAGCAACAGACCCAGTAAAGTCAGAAAAGCTTATTGCCATCCATTATGAATAATTTAAAAGTGATACTAGTATGTTTGTCTTCATTCAAATTCCTTTTAAGTATAAAAATCAAGATGTCAGTGTATGCTTAGGATCATCAATTCAGTCCAATAGCAAAACCACTCTCTCGCACTTGTGGATCACACCATCGTTTATTAGAGGACACAAGTTTGCCCAAATCAAACCTGTGCTTACATTTGGGAATTTTCCAGACAAGAAGAGCAGGAGGCACTATTAAATTAAAAGCCAATTTATTTTCTTTAAGATTTTATTTATTCATTTCTAAAGAGGTGGAAGGGGGGAAAAACATTGATAATTGAGAAAAACATCAATAGATTGCCTCTCGCACACTCCCAACCAGGGACCTGGCCCACCACCCAGGCATGTACCCTGACTGGGAATCGAACTGGCAACCCTTTGATTCACAGGCCAGCTCTCAACTCAGCCAGGGCTAAAGGCCAATTTAAAACACTTCAGTAGCTAAACAGAAAGCTCCCAGAGACATAGGTGTTTCTAACCCTTCAACCATGAAACTCTGTGCACCCCAGCAGCCATCAGAACACCCTGAGACTGGAATATACTTGAGCAATAAGGACTTTCATTTGACTGCCTCTGGGAAAACTCAGGGACTCTATGCAAGGGCAAAGGACACCTCATGCACACAGGCGAGTTGACCCCTACAGTCACCATACTTCTCCATACAGCAACCTCACTTTCCAAAGCGCTCCTGGGCCTTCATTGAGAAGGGCCGCCCTCACTCTCTTCCAGTTGACACACTGCTTATAAAGAATCCCCGCCACCACCCCCCACCACCACCACAGGAAGCCCTGGAGCACACAGTGGGAAATAAATACAGTACCCTGAAATTGAGATAGAAGGCACACACCAGACAATACTATCCTCCCTCAATCCTCCACAGCTTTAGACAACTGGTGTAGAAATAAATGCCAATGAAGTAGTGTATAAAATGGAGGGAACAGTGATGAAGGGAAAACAAAACTAAACACCATAGTGCCAGGTGAGGAAAAGGGGAAACCAGAAGAAAAGTAGTAAGAAGAGAGTTGACATAAACTTTATCTTCTATCAATACTTGATTTCTCCTTGACCTCCAGGTTCCAGATTCTCCAAGAGGAGGGTTGCCAGATTAAGCCATTTATTAAAAACACAGGATGCTTGCATTAAATTTGAATTTCAGATGAAGAGCAAATAATGTTTTCGTGTATGTCCCAAATATTACATGGTACATTGCTTGTACTAAAAAGTTATTTGTAAAAAAAAATATTTTGTCTTTAATTTTAATTATTGGAGTAATATTGGTTAATAACATGGAAGTTTCAGGTGCACAACATCTGCATACTCCACTGTGTGCTCACTGCCCAGTCTAGTCTCCTTCTGTCATATAAAATATTACTGTGTTTTTTCTGGCAACCCTATTCAGGAGGTTCAGTTAGCCTGAGGCGAGTCTGCTCACATCTAGTCAAAGAGCCACAGCAAGACTGTCACAGAGCAAAGCACAGACACTTCACCCACCACAGGGGGAGGTAGTGCAGTATGTCATCCTTTTACCTGCCAAAGGCTCAAAAATCCAATGCTATTTTGACAGGATGAGAGGGTATGGACGTGGGGGAGCTGTCAACCGCTATCTGCCAGGTGGGGAAGTTTTTCTTCCCTATCAAATAAAGGTCAGAAATCTTACAACTATGGAGAAGCAGGCCTACTGGGATTTATAATCTGACTCACACTGCCCCAGGGCAGGCTGAGCAACTCCAGCCCTCCGCCTGGAGATCCAACACACTCCAACTCTTTTGGAGCAACTAAAAGACCTCAAAAGGCACACAGAGCTGAATGAACAAATGAATGAACACACCCACACACACCCCAAGGTGTATAGAGGAGGAACAGGAAAAGAGCACGGTAGCCTTTATAGTAAAACTCAAGAGGAATGACAGTAAAAGTCCGTGACTGCCATTTCTTTCAAAGGCGTGAAGGAGGCCACATTATGTTTTTTCCATAACCTCCTCCATGGGAATTCCCAGATCCTATCAACCCAGCATCTCAGAAACTGTGTTTCCAAAGATGTTAATAGGTATTGCATAGGACCAAATGAAAGCTTCCGGAATGTTGCATACTTATTAAAAATTATAAATTCCTACAGTAGAGGAACCTCTTGAGCTTTTATTGAAATAGCTGGTTCCTGGCTTATTTGACCACAGAACCTTTTAAGGAATATCTATTCCCATCTCACAGGACGTTGAAAAATTCTACTTAACCAGTGTTGCCAAAATATCTTAGCTCAAGAATGAGAAGGACATGTCAACACTGGGAACACCCAGGAATCACACATAAACTGGTTTTTAAAAATTAGTGGATTCAAAAAAAATTAGTGTATTAGAAAGTTTAAGGCAATGATTCAAAAACTGGAAAGCCTTGTCCTCCTGTGAGGCACTTGCTCAGCGGTAACTAGTCAGAAAAGCTGAAATTCGATTTAAAAGCAGACAGGCAATTGTCTACAAAGAACAGTACAAGGCTGCTCTGCTTAGTTGCGGCCTGGCCAGGACAGGAAGGAACAGCGCTTTGTGGTGTCTCCTCTTATTGTTTTGATCACACACACACACACACACACACACACACACACACACTTCCTCCAAAAGGTTCAAACCAAATCGCAAAGCAGCCATATACGTACAGACTAGCCTGTCTGTCTTCGTTCCTCCAAAAGCCCAGCAACCTAGAGCCCAGGGTTTCCAGAAGAGTCAAATGGCTCTGTTGGCATTATTAAATCCTGTCAAAGGAATCCCCCCCCTTATTCTCCATGGAGGAAGTCCCTAAGTGCCACCCCGAAAGCTATAAGAGGACACATTTCTTGGTGTTCTTCTTTGTGGCAGGGTAAAGCACAGCACGGATAGCTTCCAAAAATACCTCCTGTACCCCATCCTGCAGCAGGGCAGAACATTCCAGATACTTCACAGCCCCCACTTGCTTGGCCAGGATAGTGCCTTGCTGAGGAGTTGTGGGCACTAGGCTCTGTTCCTTCAGCTTCTTCACTGTCTCAAGGTCAGTCCGCAAGTCACTCTTGGTGCCTACCAGCAGAACAGGTACATTGGGGCAATGATGGGTGACCTCTGGGTACCACTTATGCCTCACATTGTCATAAGAGGATGGGCTGCTGATGGAAAAACAGATGACGAAAATATTGGTCTGGGGGTAGGAGAGCGTTCTCAGTCGGTCGTATTCTTCTTGACCAGCCGTGTCCCATAGGTTCAGGCTGACAAGCTGGCCATCCACAGTTGTCTGCGCGCTATAGTTGTCAAAGACAGTGGGGATATACTCTTCAGGAAAGGACTTTGTTGTGTAACTGATGAGGAGGCAGGTCTTACCCACGGCCCCATCTCCTACAACCACACATTTGATCGTCTGCATTCTTCCCTTGGAATCCTACGTGTAAGAGAGAAATGAAGAGTGTTCCCAGATGCTTGGTTAATGAAGGGCGCCCAAGCTTCATAAACATTTCTCTCTGAGGAGAGAGAAGGTGAACCTCCACCCACTGCCCATCCCCTTCACACCACAGAAGAACCAGCTGGGGAAGGTGGTACAGGGCCAGAGTTCTTACCATGGACTGCTAAAGGACAGGCTTCAGTGGGTCCTAAAAGCCGCCTCTGAAGTTGTGTGCAATCCTATATGTATGCGCGTAAGTGAATTTTTCTGGAAAGAAGATCCAAAGTCGTTATTAGAGTCTTGAAAAGGGCAGTGAGCCCCCAAAAGATTAAATACCATTCATATACATTGGTATTTATGCTACATTGTTGTCATAAGGTCTGAAAATATGGTATCAAAGGTGCTAAAATATACTAGGTGCTCAGTAAATGGTAACTCATTTTTTTTTAAAGTATAGAAAGATGGTTCCCAAAGTTGAAACAAAAGAAACAAGGCTCTGACTTTGGATCTGTGGCTATAGACCCAGCAAAGGAACCTCTCTATTCCTGAAAAACAGCAACACTTACTACCGAAGTGAACGGTAGGCCAGTCAGAATTGGCCACGTAGAAAAGTGATTAAGAGTCCAAGCTCTGATGCCCTGGCCAGTGTGGCTCAGTGTATTGAACACCGGCCTATACACGGAAAGGTCACCAGTTGACTCCCAGTCAGGGCACGTGCTTGGGTTTCTGGCCAGGTCTCCAGTAGGGGGCGTGCAAGAGGCACCCCATCACTCACCCATGGATGTTTGTCTCCCTCCCTTCCCTCCTCTCTAAAAGTGAATAAATAATTTTTTTTAAAAAAGGACTCCAAGCTCTGAGGTCAAGCCCTCTGGAGTCAAAAACCTGTCCTCTCTTTTCCTAAGCCTTGGGAACTTGGGCAAATTTCTAACCTGAGGCCTAAATGAAAGAATGTGGGTATAGTCATTATTAGTGTCTGCCACATACGAAGTACTTACTAGGTTTCAAAAGCTACTAAGACTTCATACGTTATTATTCTTCTACTATTCTGCCACGGAAGGCAAAAGTTCCCCGATGTGATTACAATGCTAGACAAGCCAGGGGGTCTCATCCCTTCCCATCTTCTGTGAGTAAAACTACAGATCACAAGAGCACCATACTCTTTGTCCATCTCTTCATGCATGAAGTACTTGGCAGTTTATGGCATGGTATGTGGTCCCCAACCAGGGACTGGTTTCCATTTTTCCAGGGCCAGAGTGGGGCAGGGAGGCAGGAGAACAGGAGGTGAGGCTCAGGCAGTAATGTGAGCAAATCGCCAGCCCACTGCTCACCTCCTGCTGTGCCCATACAGGTCTGCGGGCTGGGGGTTGGGGACCCCGGCAGACATGATCTCTATGAAACATGTTTACTATGAGTTCCTATGTTCAAACACTCGTATCAATACCCCGGCAATGCCCTACCTTGTCAGTGCCCCAGAGCACTCCAACTTCTTCAGCTTCTTAACTACTGCCCTCATTTCAGACCCAATCCTTATAGCATACAGCTCTTCGTGTCAGAATGTGGAGGAAAGGGGATACATTGTCATGTGTATTTGATTATAGAAAAAAATTGACAATTAGCTTCTCACCTTGGGAATTTGGGGGAACAGACACACCTCCTATCCACAGGATACCTCCTATCCTGTTATCTTATTAGTAAAGGTCTCTATTTGACCCATATCATAGGCAAAACCAAAACAACACTCATTTGGGTCTCAGTAAAGTTGGCCCTCTGAGGATGCTTCACACAGGCCCACTAGGGGTAGCTATCTTCCCACACAGCCAGTTCTGAATAGGGAAGCCTTTCACTCAGAAGCCTTTGATAGCACGGGTCCCACAGCTACAAGTCCAGAGGGTAACTCAGGACTAGCAGGCAACCATCCCAGGGTATTCACTATCAGCTCTGTCTTTTTCTACCTAGGAACAGGCTTAAGGATCAAACACACAAGGTCACTAGAATCAGGGCAAAGTCACTACCACATTCCTTAACTTTCCCAGTCTGGATGCATTTCTTTGTCCTCTGAATTCTATAGCAATCACTGCTTTTATTTCTCATCTTCCCAGCCTCCTCTAGGTATCATCTAGTGTCAAACATCTGTGCTCTAAATGACTGCTTTCAGGGCATTATTGCATCTGAGGGGGTTGCTGTACCAGAGTGAAATTCTTGGGCACAAAGACCACTCTGCACTCCAACCTCAGCTCCTCTTCTCTATAAGTAGGAAAAGGCACCTACACTCACTTCTACTCATTTATTATCTCCACATACTCCTAGTATATATGGTCTGCAGCTGGGCACTCCAGTCACACTGATGGCTGCGGGCCTAGATGATGAAGCGCAGCTAGAACACCTGGGGTCTGAAACAAAACTCCAAATATGCTCACCCGTAACACACTGTCTGTGAAATGTGTGTGTGTGTGGGGGGGGGGTCAGCAAAAGTCCCAGGTACTTTCAAAGGCTGTTTTGTACAACTGACCCACTTATTCAGCCCACATATTCATTACACTATTTTATCTACTTCTGTATGTTTAAAATTCTCCATAATTAAAAAGTTTTATAATGAACACTAAAACTATATCAAGCCCTGACTGGTGTGACTCAGTGGGTTGGGTATCATTCCACAAAGTGAAGGGCCACCAGTTCGTCTGGGTCAGGGCACGTGCCTGGGCTGTGGGTTTCATCCCTGGTTGGGGGCGTGCAAGAGGCTACGGATCAATGTTTCTCTCTCACGATGATGTTTTTCTCCATCTCTCTAAAAATAAGTAAAATTAAAAAATAAAAATATATCCAAAATAATTGAAAACAGGATCTTGAAGACCTATTTGCACACTCACATTCATTGCTTCATTAATAGAGCCAAGAAGTGGAAAAGTGGAAGCAGCCTAAATGTCACCCTAAATGTCTATCGGTAGATGAATGGATAAGGAAAATGTGGCGTGTAAATATATATTTTATATATTTATAAATATTAATGTATATATTTATAAAAAGAAGATGGGCCCTCAGTGGATTGCGCCTGGCTTGAGAAACCAAAAGTTTGCTACTTGGATTCCCAGTCAGGACACCTGCCTGTGTTGCGCGCCAGGGCACCAGTAGAGGGCGTGCGAGAGGCAACTGATATCCATCTCTCTGGCACAGTTTCTCTCCCTCCCTCCCTCCCTCTCTCTCTATAAAGTAAATAAATAAAATCTTTTTTAGAAAAATAAGATGGCCCTGACTGGTGTGGCTCAGTGGATTGAGCATGGGTCTGAGAGCCAAAGGGTCACTGGTTCGTTTCTCAGTCAGGGCACATGCCTGGGTTGCGGGCCAGGTCCCCAGTGGGGGGACACATGAGGGGCAACCACACATTGAAGTTTCTCTCCCTTTCTTTCTCCTTCCCTTTCCTTCTCTCTAAAATAAATAAATAAATAAATAAAATATTTTTTAAAAAATAAGATGGATTTCATATGCTTCACCATGGACGAACCTTGAGGTCTTGATGCTAAGTGAAATAAACCAGTTACAAAAAAGCCAAGTACTGCATGATTCCAATTATGTGAGATATCCAGAAGAGTGACATTTATTGAAACATAAAGTAGAATGAATGAGGGTGGCCAGGGACTGTGGAAGGGAGAAATGGGGGGGAGTTGTTTAATGGGTACAGGGTTTCAGGGTTTTTTTTTAATATTTTATTTATTTATTTATTTTCAGAGAGAGAGGGGAGGGCCGGGAGAAAGAGAGAAACGTTGCTGAGCACGAGACACATTTATCGGTTGCCTCCCGCACACCCCTCAACCCCGGAATGTGCCCCCACCGAGAATAGAACCGCAAACCCAAGACCCTTTGGTTGGCAGGCCGGGACTCAATCCACTGAGCCACATCTACCAGGGCTAGCGTTTCAGTTTTGCAAGATGCAAAAATTCTAGATTTGTTGCACAACAATGTGAATATAGTTAATACTACTGTATGGTACACGTTAAAATGGTTAAAATATTAAAAGTAAAATAATACTCTTTTAAAGGCTTGGGAGCTCTGAGAGAAAAGGCTAGGAGTTAGAAGAGAAAGGCCAATATTCTGTTTGTCATCTATTTGAGAAAGGCTTGTTTACTTAAGTTCCAGTATCCAGCACAATGCTGTCCCCTCCCCATCACCACCACTATCCACACTGTCCCAAGTATTACTATGGGCAATGAACTGCTAGGAGGGGCTAAAAAAGGGGGGGTACAAAGAAAAAGAATGCTAGAAGCTTAACGTCTTGTGGTGAAGGTAGGAGGCAAGTAATAGTGCACAGTAATGTATGGCTGGGTGGGGGGGGAAGTTGCTATAGGGAAGTAAAGGGAAACTAAAAATTGAGAGCATTCTATAGGCATTGTGTGAAGCAGGGGTCCCCAATCCCCGGGCCGCAGAACGCCGCAGCCAGTTAGGAACCAGACAGCAAGCAAAGCTCGCCAGAGTTGCGCCTCCTGCCTCCCCCGTCTCCTGCGGACCCAGGTTCGAAGCTCACCTGAGCTCCGCCTGCGGGTCGCTCCTCCCCGCCATCCAAAGCGGGGGAGTGAAGTTCACTTGAGCTCCGCCTCCCGACCCCCCCATTCCACAGTGGAGCCAGCGAAACTCACTTGAGCCCCGCCTCCAGCCCCCCCAATTCCGGAGAAGCTGGCGAAGCTCACCTGAGCTCCGCCTCCTGTTCCCCCCTTCCCCCATCCACAGCTGGGGAGTGAAGCTCACTTGAGCTCCTCCTCCGG
>JAPYXV010003009.1:0-12643 GCA_028533065.1 Trachops cirrhosus
TCAGGACGGGATAAACAAAACCCTGAGGTGGGGAGCTAGGTGTGTTCTCTGAGCATTCTGGAAAAATGAGACCCAAGTCCCAAGCCCAGCTCTGTCTGTTAGGTGACATACCTGCCTCATTATTTATGCCTCACAGGCTAGAAGGCATGGTGATAAACTTCTCCGATACTGATCTCCCAACAAATAGTGGTGCAGCCATGGACAGAACATTAGGGCTTCCTCCTACCTTCAAAAAGTTGACTGTGTAGCCCTGGCTGGTGTGGCTTAGTGGATTAAGCGCGGGCCTGTGAATCAAGAGATCACGGTTCGATTCCCAGTCAGGGCACATGCCTGGGTTGCAGGCCAGTTCCCAGCAGGGAATGCACAGGAAGCAACCATACATTGATATTTCTCTCCCTTTCTCCTTCCCTTCCCCTCTGAAGATAAATAAATAAAATCTCAAAAAAAAGTTGACTGTGTAGCCCTGGCCAGTGTGGCTCAGTTGGTTGGAGTATCATCCTGTAAACTGAAAGGTCACGGGTTCGATTCCCAATCAGGGCACATGCTTGGGTTGTAGGTTCAGTCCCCAGTAGGGGCTCACTCGAGAGGTAACCAATGGATGTTTCTCTTTCATATCAGTGTTCCTCCCCCTTTCTCTCTCCCTCCCTTCCCCTCTTTCTAAAATCAATTACAATTTCTTTTTTAAATCAACTGTGTAATAAATAACAAGTGTAAAAGAGAAAAGTACCTCCAAATAAGCATGCTATAGAGACTAGGAGGGCCTGGAATGCTTCCACTGTGGGGCTCCCAGTACAATGCGAAATGAAGAAATGCTAAACCAGGTTCATAAAAAATTATAGGATATTTTAAATGCTTCATTAAACAGACGAACCCTTTTAAGACACACACATCACAATGCAGTTCTGCCAGTCACAAGATGATAGGAATTATAGAAATATGCCTGCACCACAGACCACAGGCCGTGTGACCTGGAGATGGGACACAAGTTTAAGGTCGTCTGATGGACGTCTTCTTTCATTCCTGCCTGGGACTGTCAGCCGGAGCGTGTCATGGGCGCCCACCCACATCTGATCATTTTCTGTCACATTACAAACCTACCTTGTTTTCATCCCCTGGCTGACCTGTACCAGAAACGGTCATCTTTGTTTCCTCGTTTGCCGACTCCCCGCTTTAGAATGGAAGTGCCACGAGACAGGAACCTTCCCCACCCACTCCGCTACTGAGTGGTGTGTGGTGGGCACTCTACAAACTTTGGTTCGATGAATGGCTATGTGCTATATACCTTCATTCACGGGAGTGGGAGTGCAGGCGCGCACACACGCACAGCGGGGTTTAGTGCCAAGAAAGGCTGGACCCAATAGGGCGTGATGGACCCCAGGATGAACTGGCAGACCTGTGGGGCCTCCTGACCCTGGCACCCTAGGAATTCAGGGAGGTCCTGCTTGAGCTGGGTTTTGAGAAATGAGTGTACAGGGGACTTGTGGGGAGTGAAAAGGCGTTTTCCATTTCTATCTGCTCTTCTCTCCAAAGCACAACGTTAAGAGATAAAAGGTTGTTCAAGAGACTCCTGCTAACTGAAACAGCAAGGCTCAGGAGGGTGTATCTAAAACGACACCATAACTGCAAAAGTCAGTAACAAGGTTACTAACACAAGGAAAGGTCGAGGAACACACGCCACGCCGTCCACAGTGTTCATGCTACGTTTTGGAGAGATTTTACTTCTTCTGCTTTGGATTTACATAGAACTTAAGTTTTATGTATTATGTATTGCAATTGTAAACAGTAGAGAAAGCTATGAAAATAACCCCATTACATTGAGTTGTTTTACAATGTATCACACACTTTCCTTTTTTCCTTTCTCCCTACAAAGTCCTGTTTGGTGTTTGGATGGGCCACGATGATCAAGTACGGACAGGCTCCCAGGAACAAGTGAAATGTGCAGAGTTAATTTGTCTTTAATCATAATACCCCTAGCTGACAGGACCTTGAGTTGATTTCGGGATGTGTAAGAGACTATAGGCGACCTATTTAAGTTAGGAAGCATAATAAACCGTGAACTTGGTGCTCAGTTTAGGAATCAGATAATGTCTTTCTCTGCCCCAGCCCCCGAGTCCCCCTGCACCAGAGGAAACCGCTACCCTGACTTTTGAGTTTAAGTCTTTTCTTTTTATTGTCATTCCCTTTTTAAACATCACTTTCATGACAAATGCATACATCCTTCATCAGTTGTTTGTGAACATCCATCAAGCTGTATGCCTTTAATTTGTGTACTTTTCTATGCTTACATCTGTATGTATGAATACCCATGAAAAGTTAACAACGAAAGTACAGGTGCACAGGGAGTTTCGCCCCAAGGCCAAGGTAGGAGGAACCCTTGCCACTTTCTCTCTTTTAGAAGTTCCTGCTCAGTAGCAGGTCCACAGAGCCACCCAAAGGCCACAGCCCCACTTCTCCGCCTTGCTCTAGGTAACCAGGACTCTGGAATTCCTGTCCCAGATGCTCTGGGTCAGCCTCCAGGGCCTGCACAGGCCTCTTCCAGGGTCCACTCTTCTGAGAACGGACTGTCCCGCTGGGATGTGCACCTCCAGGCCAGGAAGGTGCCACGGGCTCTTTTTGTAGGAAGCATGGCTGGCACCTGAATGTGGAGGCTGGGATGAGCACGCATGTGTGCGTGAGCCTTGTCAGGTGTAGCATGGCATTAGAGGTGGGAGGAGAGAAAAGCAGAAAACCTGCAGGACAAGGACCAACTCTCCTTGAACTGCCACCTCTAGTTTGAGACTCCAAAATGCCTAAGAATTTTATATTTGAACTTGGCCTTCCAAGTTGTTATGAAGATGTATTTGTCAAAATGGGAAGCAGGAAAAATATTTTAATAGCTAATTAAATTGTTTAGCAATCGATTTGTAACTTTAATTATTTAGACCTAGGTATGTGAATCTTCACTAAGCACTCCTGCAGAAGTTAGGGTGAGGCCGTGCCAGGGCCCACGCCCAGAGGGGTGGGGGTCTAGGCTTTCCAAAGAGCCTTCGGGTGATTCTTGTGTGCAGCCAGAGCCCAGAACATCTGTTTTAGGGTGTCTTTTGATTAGTTGTGATGGAATTAATTATTAATCCTTTCCTTTATGGTCTGCATTTTTTAAAACAAATCTTAAGCCCTGGCTGGTGTAGCTTAGTGGATTAAGCGCGGGCCTGTGAACCAAGAGATCATGGTTCGATTCCCAGTCAGGGCACATGCCTGGGTTGCAGGCCAGTTCCCAGTAGGGAATGCACAGGGTATACATTGATATTTCTCTCCCTCTCTCCTTCCCTTTCCCTCTAAAAGATAAATACATAAAATCTTAAAAAAAAAACCCAAATCTTAAGATACCTTTCTTTACCCCAAGCTCATAACAATCATCCATATTTTTTGAGTTTTGCTTAATATCTGCATTGATTTTTTTTAAGGGTAGCGAGCTAAGATCCACTGCCTTTCTGTCTAGATGGGTTTCGGACCCTCCCAGGACCCTCTGCCGCCCAGGCCACCTGTGCCCCATGGCGGCGACGCCACGCGTCTCACCGTGCAAGTCTCGTGCTGGCGCAGATGCGCCCTGGGACTGTCCTGTTCTATCACTGAGGCATCTCTTTCTGAAATTGATATTTATTGCTCATGGAATACATTTTACTTTCCCATGAGAAAACACCTGCTACTCTCAGGAAAAACTCTGAAACTCATTCACTCAGATTTGTGATTGCTAATGGTGTTAAAGTGATTCACTTCCAATGTGTGTTTTTTTTTTCATTTGACAGGGATGGCACTTTAAGCAAAAGGAGAGAAGCTCTAGTAGTGACACTGCAGTGGGCTAGCGGCCACTGAGGGGCGGTGGTGGGGGAGGAGCCGGCGTCATCACGGAGGAGCCCCTGAAACCGGGCCTCCCGGGAAGGACCCCGTTGGACCCATGGTGCGGCTCTAGGACGCAGGTAAGCGTCCACAGCATTTGGGACGGGGGCGTTGGGGGAACTTACTTCCTCCTCTAAAGGACAAGGGGGGGATTGAAGAGGGGGCGACTGGATATGTATTTGTTTTTATGGGGGAATCCTGGCATCTGGGGAATTCACATCCATCCCGAGTTGTTGACCCTGAATCTTGCTCCAGGAGCACATCAACCTTTGAACAACCGAATGAAGGAACTCTAGAATGGCAGGCTTTAAAATTTTCTCTCAAATGAATGTCTGTCTACTTTAGTGAAAACAGACAAGACACTAGACTTACTGAACCTGAAGACCTGTGTCTGAGCGCTGGCTCTCTGCTCTTTTTTTTTTTTTTTTTTTAAAGATTTTATTTATTTGCCCTGGCTGGTGTAGCTCAGTGGATTGAGCACGGGCCTGCGAACCAAAGGATCAAGGTTCAATTCCCAGTCGGGGCACATGCCTGGGTTGCGGGCCAGTTCCCAGCAGGGGACACATGAGAAACAACCACACATCGATGTTTCTCTCTCTCTTTCTCCTTCCCTTCCCCTCTAAAGATAAACAAATTAAATAAAAAAAAAGATTTTATTTATTTATTTTAGAGAGAGGGGGAGGGAGGGAGAAAGAGAGGGAGAGAAACATCAATGTGTGGTTGCCTCTCGTGACCCCCAACTGGGGACCTGGCCCACAACCCAGGCATGTGCCCTGCCTGGGAATCGAACTGGTGACCCTTAGGTTCGCAGACAGGCACTCAATCTACTCAGCCACACCAGCCAGGACTCTGCGTCCTCTTTTACAAAGTTAGGATAATGCTGCTTCCATCAAAAAGTTCTAAGGAGCTGAATGTCAGAAGGGGCTTTGTAAGCTGCAAAGGTGCTGTCAAATGTTTGCTCTGCTGATAAGATGTCTGTCCTCTCTACGAATGTCATCCCAAATGATTGCTCTCCATGGTCTTTCCTAAGGGAGGAAAAAAAAGGGATGTTCAAGTTTTGTAACTCACTTACCATAAATAACACTGGGCAAGAGCTGAATCACAGCACATGAACTGCAGCCTGGACGTAGCTTGTTGGAATCATTCCCTAACATTTTTGCCAAAAAGTTGTTCATTTCTCAGTGTTCTCTCTCTTCTGCCTCCCACCCCCAGCCAAGGACTGACTCAGTCTTAAGAGAGAAGGAGCATGAATTCAACAACCTTGTATTTAGCTGCTTCTTCTTCTTCTCCTCTTTTTTAGATTTTATTTATTCATTTTTTAGAGAGAGGGGAAGGGAAGAAGAAAGAGAAAGAAACATCAATGTGGGAGAGAAACATCGGTCGGTTGTCTCTCGTACACATCCTGACCAGGGACCAAACCTGTAACCCAGGCCTGGGCCCTGACTGGGAATTGAGCCGGAGACCTTTTCCTTTGCTGAATGATGCCCAACCCACTGAGCCACACAGGTCAGGGCTTCAGCATCTTCTTATATTACTTCTTATATTACTGAGCCAGATTTCTTCAGGTAGGGAGAGCCCAGCAACTGGAGGTCTCCAAGAGACCAAATCCAAAGTCGTTAGAGACGTCAGAAGTGGGGTTCAGGCATTGGAGGAGAAATCCGACCGAACGTCTATTTGACCTATTTAGACTGCTTTCCGTTTTTCCTAACTGTCCTAATATAGCATCCAACAAATGGATAATTGGAAGTGTACGCTGAATGGTGGTAGAAGTAGGACTGGACACCCGGAAGAGGCCCTGACCCCACATCGGGCACAAACACTCATTGCAATGACATTGGTCTGCCTGGAGGAGGAAGGAGGCAAGGCGGAGGGAGAGAAGGTTGGGGAGACTCATTTTACTGGGTGCCTATTGCCAGAGCTCCTTCTAGTCACTGGAGCTTACATTCCATTCTAGTGGGAGATGTAGACAAAAAACAAGTAAATTAGCCCTAGCTGGTGCAGCTCAGTGGACTGAGTGCTGGCCCTCGAGCCGAGAGGTTGCTGGTTCGATTCCCAGGCAGGGCACACGCCTGGGTTGTGGACCAGGTACCTGGTTGGAGGTGTGCAAGAGGCAACCAATCCATGTTTCTCTTGGATATCGATGTCTCCCTCCCTTCTCCTCTCTCTAAAAACAAATAAATAAGATCTTTTAAAAAACAAGTCAATAAGAGATTGCAGGTAGAAATAAATAGAAGGAAAAACATAAAGGGAAAGATAAAGGTTAATGCGGGGGGGATGTTCTTGATGGTAACAGAGGGCCTAAGGAAGTACTGTTTGAGACCCGATCAATGTCAAGAAGTCATCCATGTGCGAATCTTGAGGCAGAGCATTCATTACAAGCAGAGAAACAGCAAGGACAAAGTCCTGTGGTGGGGATGAGCATTGCACGTTTGAATCACCATTGCAAGGAATGGTGACTATTTATCAGCCGGGTGAGGTATGAGTTATGTGGGTTTAACCCACTGAGAGCTAGACAGCTATCGGACGGGCATGGCTTAATAAGCCAACCTCCGTGACCCTGGGACAACGAAAGCTGGAAGGCTTGCACCAGCTGTCACTCAAGGAAGGACAGGTCCTTGGTCTGTAACTACTACTTCGGGCAACAGCAGCAGCAGCAGCTCAGAGTACAGCCTGTGAGTGTGGGAGGCCAGAGGCAGCTTCTCCAACCAAACACTGCTTACGTTCTGGACCCTGCCGGGCACTGCAGAGCTCACAAGCACTCTCGTACACATTCTTCGTTAAGTGAGGTATGCAGGACAGCTTTTATCCTCATCCCATAGATGAGGAAACTGAAATGAAGTGACTTACCCCTTATATAGTAAGCTATGGGCTAGGTTGAGACCCATTTTTCCTGACCTCCAGGAGAGTGTTTGTTCCTTAAAGAAGACAGTCACGTGCACCCCAAGACATTAGGGCCAGAACTCTAAATAGCTGATGAGTGGGGAAAGGTTTGCCTCATCCTTATTTTACCACAGCTTCATGTATTTAGTCTTATCTCAGTTCCTTACCTTCCCTTTCCAGACACATACATTTTTGGGAGCCTCTATTCCTTTCAAAACTCATGTTCAACTTTCTGTCACAAGAACATTGCATTCGAGCCCTGGCTGGTGTGGCTCAGTGGATTGAGTGCCTGCCTGCAAACCAAAGGGTCACTGGTTCGATTCCCAGTCAGGGCACATGCCTGGGTTACAGGCCAGGTCCCCAGTAGGGGACACGTGAGAAGCAAGCACACATTGATGTTTCTCTCCCTCTCTTTCTCCTTTCCTTCCCCTCTCACTAAAAATAAATAAATTTTTTTTAAAGAACATTGCAGGGGAGTGGGCTGGGATGGGAGTAAAAGACAGAAAACTGTACTTGAACAACATATAAAATAAAAAAATGTTATAAAAAAACATTGCATTTGAATGAGGGGCAAATCTTAAATCAATAAAACAAGTAATTCTCTGGAGCAACACTAGTTGCTCAAATAATAACATACTGTGAGCCATACATGCAATTTAAAATTTTCTATAAGCCACATTGAAAAAAATAGACAAATTAAATTAATTTTCATATTTTACTTCAATAGATCAAAATATTGTTTATGAAATAGTTTAAATTTCTTGGTACGAAGTCTTCAAAATCTGGGTACAGTTTACACCCACAGTACATCTCTCATCGGGCCAGCCATGTTTCAAGTCCTTAGTAGCCCCTGTGGCTTGGACATCCTGGGACAGAGTAGTTCTGGAAGTAGATTGGCTAGTATTTGAGGCTGACCAGTGTGAAGTTGATAGACATCTTTTTTGAAGAAAGTTACCCTTTAAAAAAAAAGATTTCATTTATTTATATTTTTATTTCTCATATTTCTTTTAACTTTTTACTTTTAAAAATTCTTTTGTTGTTTGAGTACAGTTTTCTGCCTTTCCCCCACTATTTATTTATTTTTAGAGAGGGCAGGGAAGGAGGAAGAGAAGTAGAGAAACATCAATGTGTGGTTGCCTCTTGCACACCCCCAGCTGGGGACCAGGCATGTGCTTTGACTGGGAATCGAACCTGAGACCTTTCAGTTCCTAGGTGGATACTCCATCCACTGAGTCACAGCAGCCAAGGTCAAGTTACCTTTTAAAAAATTTTTATTTATTGATTTTTAGAGAGGGAGGAAGAGGGAGAGAGAGAGAAAGAAAGAAACGTGGATTTGTTGTTCCATTTATTGATGTATTCATTGGTTGATCCTTGTATGTGCCCTGACCCTGACCGGGGATCAAACCCATAACCTTGGTATATCGGGATGATGCTCTAACCAACAGAGCTACCTGACCAGAGCAAGGTTTGTTCCAATGTCCCTCATCTCACACTCGGTCAGCATGTACTGGGTCATCTGCCAAAAAAAAAAATAAAAAGAAACAAAAAGGACCTGTAGTTAAGTCACCTTTTTAAACTGGGGAGGATTGCCTTGACTGATGTGACCCAGGTGGGACCCTGATGTGATCCTGCAAAGCAACAGGTCAACAGGTCAACAGGTCAACAGGTCAGGGCATGTACGAGAGGCAACCAGCTGATGTTTCTCACTCACACCAATGTTCCTCCCTCTCTCTTTCTCCCTCCCTTCTCCTCTCTCTAAAAAAAAAAAAACTGTAGTGGATTACATTAGAAGTGCTCTCTCAGATTATCCAGCCCAGGAGTCAGCAAACTTCAGCCCTGGGCCATATCTGGCTCACCACCTGGTCTTTTTTTATATCGTCTGGGAGCTAAAAATGGTTTGTACATTTTCAAATGGTTTAAAAATTGATAGGAGAATAATGCTTCATGACATGTGAAATTCAAAATTCTGTGTCTGTAATAAAATTTTACTGGAACACCTCCACACTCACGCATTACATTTTTGTCTGTGGCTGCTTTTGAGCTGCAGCAGCAGAATTAAGTAGTTGCCATAGAGACGGTGTGGCCCACCAAGGCCAAAAGAGTATCATCTGGCGTCTTACAGAAAAAGCTGGCCGAACCCTGGACGAGACTAGCAGCTCCCATTGTATTGGGGAGTTTAAGCCCAAAGAGTAAAAGGTCCTGAGATCCCAGTTGAACCAATGGCTGAAATGAGAACTCTGGTATCTTGTTAGTGTTCTTTTCTTTGTTGTTGTTGTTGTTGTGTTTTTTTTTTAAATAAGTATTTGGGCATTCTTTTTTTTTTAAGATTTTATTTACTTATTTTTAGAGAGGGGAAGGGAGGGAGAAGGAGAGAGAGAGAAACATCAATGTGTGGTTGCCTCTCATGTCATCCCACTGGGGACTTGGCCTGCAACCCTGGCATGTGCCTTGACTGGGAATCGAACCTGCAATGCTTTGGTTCGCAGCCCGCGCTCAATCCACTGAGCTGCGCCAGCCAGGGCTCTTTTCTTTTTTGTTGTTGTTGTTGACGTCCAAGTACAGTTGTCTCCATTTCCCCCCCTCCACTCTCCCCTCTTTCCACTACGCTATACATAAAAGCAGATAAACAAAAGTTTCTCCGTGTTTCATGACAACAGCCACTTGGTCCTTGAATATGCTTCATCTCTGCTCATTCTCCCACACGGGCCTAATCTAGGTTTCAGCGTGCGCGGCTGCGCCTGTAACCTCCAGGGGGCAGCACTGACTTGGGGGACTCCAGAGTGCAAACCCGCATCCAAGAGATAACCAAAACAGAATCTCTACACATATTGTCCTGTTCGAAAAAAAGAAAAGGAAAAAAGAGCCTGAATTGCTTTGACGTTTTGATGATATGCATACATACTAGTGCAGGTGTAAGACACTTGAAATTTTTATTTTTTTGAATGCCAAAGGTGAGTTCAAGCACAAAGAATCCCCGTATCTAGATAGAACGGAAGAAGGTACAGAAGCCAAGTCAGCAGCAAAAGAAAGGTGGTCCGTGCTCAGTTGGTTAGACCTCGTCCCAGCAAGCCAAGGTTGTGGGTTCAACCTCCAGACAGGGCACGTACGGAAGCGACCGATGATTGCAGAACATAAGTGGAGCAACAAATCACTGTTTCTCTTTCTAAAATCAATCAATAATTTTTTTTAAAAAGGTGGTCATTTCAGACAGAAGCACCCCACACCTTTAAAAATAAAAACAAAATCCCATTTTCTAAGTATTGGGGGAACATGGAGAGGAAATTAGTTCTCCCAGAGCCCTGGGGACAGGCTTTAAGTAGGCGAATGGAGCTGTGTTCGTGACCCAGATCTGTCCTTGCTCTGTGTGGGCTGGACAAGGGGGTTCCATCTCTGCGTTTCGGGATGTCTAATAATAAAATGGGGCTAGTGGGGCTTGCAGCCTAGTATCAATGAGGTATTTATGAAGTATAATTAACGCCTGCATTGGGCTTTGAGATCCTTCCGATTAAAAGGTGCCCTGCGCGGGATGCAAGATGGGCTGGTGTTACTGCCAGGTCAGATATAGTTTGTGGGTGTCCCCAGAGTTATTGTTTACTGAGGCCGTGGAGAGAAGAAGTAGGTTAAGACCAGGGGCCACAGTCTGTCCACGTGACCTAGGGCTGGGCCACAGGAAACCTGTACAGGCAGACTATCTCATCAGGCGGTGCCAAGAAATTTCTCTGAGAACGCATAAACCCCCGAGGCAGAGCGGTCAGCGTCAGCGCGCGTCACCGCACGTCACCACACCTAGAAGACATCTGGTGGGGCTAATTAGAAAAACACATGTGGCGCTGCGGCTTTACCAGGAAGGGGACTGAGTTGCATTACTCAGCAAGTATCTTTCCTCAGCTTGAGCTTGACTACTGAGATTTTCTGAGATCTGAGTATTTTTCCTAAGTAATCCTAAAAGGCCCGGTGCTGGGGAACAGCAGGAACTAGGCTGGTTGCCTAATTAAGCATCCCCGTACTGCGCCACTTAAAAACACTTACGGGAATCCCAAGGAGTCCTAATGTCTAATTCCTAAATTTAATCCTCAATTGCTCCACTGACTCCTTTTGTATGACCTTGGTTAATTACGGACTATCTAATCACCAGTGATAATGATAAAAATTGGAAATGATGGCGTGAATTAGTGAATTAACTTCTTGCAGGTATCCCATTAGGACCAAAGATAGGGGTTTCTACTAGGAATAAAATCTCAGCATATTGGAAATTGCTTTCAAACCTTAGCAATTAACTATATTACTCACTTTAGTCACTGGAATGCTAAGAAAATGGAAATGCACTGAATAGGATTTTGGTTTTCTTATTTTTCTCAGTCAGGCAGGGCTTTGGTCCAGATCAGTCCCATAATATGTAGGAAGACCATGTAGATTTATCATGAGAACAGTCCAGTGTATTTGGGGTATGTTAAAAAATCCTCAGCAAAAATCAATAAATTTAAATCAATAAGTTTAAAACTTTATCCTGTTATCTATAAAAGTAAACCCACAACACCAATATTGTATTTGATTTGGAAATAATAATCTACAAGGAGAGAAAGAGAGAGAGAGAGAGGGAGAGAGAGAAATAGTCCTGGCTTGTGTGGATCAGTGGATTGACTGAGGGCCTGTGAACCAAAGGGTCACCAGTTCGATTCCCAGTCAGGGCACATGCCTGGGTTGGGAGCCAGGTCCCCAGTGAGGGGACCATGAGAGGCAACTGTAAGGTTTTCTTAGGCTCCCCCGAGGAAGAAATGCCAATCAGCCACAAAATCAGGCAGTATAGAGCTTTATTGGGGTTTGTGCACCCCGGGGGAGGTTCCTCGGTTCACAGGGCAGGGCCGGGGAGGTCGCCCCAAACAAAGAGCATGGCGGGGTTTTATACACCAAATCTTGGAGTCTTCTTCACGGGGTCTGGGGATTGGTCCCTCTAGGACAAAGTGGCAGCATATCATTGGTGGTCCTCCTAAGGCTCTGGTTGCCATGGAAAAGTCCCCCGTTTGGGCTCTCTGGCCTGACGTCAGCCGTCTTTTCCGGGTTGTAGTGTGGCCGCCATTTTGTCCTCCCACGCCCACCCTGACAGCAACCACACATAGATGTCTCTCCCTCCCTCTCTCTCTAAATAAAAATATTAACAAAGGAAGAAATAAAAGAAAAAGGTAATATAACATTCATGGGCCCAGTATTGCAAATGCAACTTGGAATTTAGTTTATGACATTCACATAAAGCTAATTAGATACTTTTGGTTTTCCGGCTTTTGTATACTTTTGGCAGCTATGTTTGGCACCTACATGGTTTAGTAGTTCAAATTCCATTTTATGTCATGTATTCCACCCCTGAGTTTCGAACCCGTTGACACTTTAGGTCCTGATATAATCCTCCAGGGGGGAAAAATCCAGCTAACAATGACTCTGTTTCCACATTTTAATTCTATTTCTCATTTGAGGAGTCAAAAAAAAGTCAGTAGGCTTTATTCTACTTCCCCCAATATTCAAACCCTAGGTTTGAATAGCGTTTTTCAGATTATAAGACACTTTTACATCCATTTTCTCATTTCATGGATCTTCAAAACAACCCTGTGGGGTAGATATGACATATATAGTACAGTTATTTGATAGAGTCATCTCTAAAATGAATTCAATGAATATTTATTGAACAATACTGTTTGCCAGGCACTATTGTAGATAATGGCCATCCCATGGGACACAAAACACACGAAAACCCTGCCAGAAGTGTTTGCGGCTTGCACAAGAACATAGGAAGGAAGTCCAAAACCTTCTGACGGGTACACCGTGTCATTATTTCCCTCTTCAGTTGGAAAACTGAAGTACAGAAAACTTGCTTAACTCTGTCTTTCGGTGTAAT
>JAPYXV010003010.1:0-12641 GCA_028533065.1 Trachops cirrhosus
AAAACTGTCACTGTTTGCAGATGACATGAGAGTGTACATAGAAAATCCTAGAGACTCGGCCAAAAAACTGCTTGACCTAATAAATGAATTTGGCAAAACAGCAGGATACAAAGTCAATATCCACAAATCAAAGGCATTTTTGTACACCAACAATGAAACAGCAGAAGCAGAAATCAAGAAAAACATCCCATTTGACATAGCAAAAAGGAAAATAAAATACCTAGGAATAAACCTAACCAAAGAGGTAAAAGACCTGTATTCAGAAAACTACATAACACTGAAGAAAGAAATCAAGGAGGATACAAATAAATGGAAACATATACTGTGTTCATGGACCAGAAGAATTAACATCATCAAAATGTCCATACTACCCAAAGCAATCTACACATTCAATGCAATACCCATTAAAGTACCCATCACATATTTCACAGACATAGAACAAACACTTCAAAAATTTATATGGAACCATAAATGACCCCAGATAGCCTCAGCAATTTTGAGTAAGAAGGACAAAGTAGGAGGATCACAATACTGATATCAAACTATATTACAAGGTCACTGTAATCAAGACAGCTTGGTATTGGCGTAAAAACAGGAACATCGACCAATGGAACAGAAAAGAGAGCCCAGAAATAATCCCAAATCTCTATGGTCAATTAATATTTGACAAAGGAGGCAGCAACATAAAATGGATTAACAGTAGCCTCTTGAACAAATGGTGTTCGGAGAACTGGACAGCTACATGCAAAAAAATGAAACTCGAACAGCAACTTACACCATATACAAAAATAAATTCAAGGTGGATAAAAGACTTACATATAAACCATGACACCATTCAAGTTGTAGAGGAGAACATAGGCAGGAAAATCTCAAATATTGCACGATGAAACATTTTTACTGACATGTCCCCTAGAGCAAGGGATATAAAGGAAAGAATAAACAAATGGGATCTCATCAAAATAAAAAGCTTCTGCATGGCTAAAGAAAACAGTATTAAAATAAAAAGAGAACCAACTGTATGGGAAAACATATTTGCCAATGATACCTCACACAAGGGTTTAACCTCCAAGATATATAAAAAACTTACACAACTCCACTCGAAGAAGACAAGAAACCCAATTAAGAAATGGGCAAAGGACTTGAATAGGCATTTCTCCAAGGAGGACATGCAGAGGATCCAGAAACACATAAGAAGATGCTCAATATCACTAGCTATCAGAGAGAGGCAAATTGAAACCACAATGAGGTACCACTTCATACCGGTCAGAATGTCCATTCTAAGTAAAACAACAGACAAGATGTGTTGGAGAGGTTGTGGAGAAAAAGGGACCTTAATGCACTGTTGGTGTGATTTTAGACTGGTACAACCACTGTGGAAAACAGTATGGAACTTCCTCAGAAAACTAAAAATGGATCTGCCTTTTGATCCAGCAATTCCACTGCTGGGACTATATCCTAAGAACCCTGAAACACCAATCCAAAAGAACCTATGCACCCCAATGTTCATAGCAGCACAATTTACAATAGCTAATTGCTGGAAGCAACCTAGATGCCCATCAGTAAATGAGTGGATCAAAAAATGAGTGGTATATTTACATAGTGGAATACTACTCAGCCGAAAGAAAGATGGAGCTCCTACTCTTTGCAACAGCATGGATGGAGCTGGAAAGCATTATGCTAAGCGAAATAGGCCAGGTATTGAGGGACAAATACCATATGATCTCACCTTTAACAGGAACCTAAAGAACAAAAAAATAAACAAGTAAAATATAACAAAGGACTCTGAAATGGAGGACAGGTTGTCAGCGACCAGAGGGGAGAGGGTAAGGAATTTCAGGGGAATTTCAGGGAAGAAGGGAAGGGTTTACAGGAACAAATATAGAGGATACATTGACAAAACTAAGGGTGTTGGAAATGGGAGGGAGGAAGGGAGGGATAGGTGGGTGGGCTGGAATGGGAATAAAGGATACAAACTGTACTGAATAAACTGAAATAAAAAAATAAAAAAAATAAATGCAAATTTCAGGACCAAACCACAGACTTCCTAAATCAAAATCTGTTGGGTAAAGTCCAGTAATCTTATTACTAAATATCCTCAAGGTTACTTCCATAGAAGCCATCTAAAGACCAGAGTTTGAGAAACACTGATCTAGTAGGTTGATTTTGCCATGTTTCTTAACAAATGATAATCCATTACATGAATATATATTATTTAAGGCAATTAAAAACATAACATCAATTTTACAGATAGGAAACTTTGTAAGTTTAAGTTATCATTTACAACATCACAAAGATAAAAAAAATCAACAGAAAAAACTAACTAGATTATTCCAACCATTATTTACCAACTTGCCTACAAAATGGTCTAGAGACCAGTGGTTCTGAAACCTGGGTGTACATAAGAATAACTCATTGGGTTGGTTAAAAGACAAATTACTGGCTTTCAACCAGAGTTTCTGACTCTGTAGATCTAGGGTGGGGCTTGAGAATGTACATTTCTTGCATGTTCCCACATGATGATGATGAGGAGGAAGAGGATAATACTGGTACAGGAACCTTATTTAGGGAAATACAGCTTTAAACTCAAAAAAGTGTGAAGCTTAGTTCCTTATACTTATGGGAGTTTCAACTTAGCTACAGAAAGAAAACTAATAACAAAAAGGATAATTATGTTCGATTATATGAATAAGAATACAAGTGCAGAAAAAAGTTCCAAGAAAAGAGACAACACTGGGACCTAGAGCATGTGCAGAACACTTTATGGGAGAGTTGAAGCAGGTGCAATTTGAAAGTCAGAAAGAATTCAGGTAACTGAAGAGGATGAAGAACAATCCCAAATCTGGGAGCAACATGGGTAAAGAGCAGAAGAAAGAATAATGCCTGGGGTATGCCAAGAAATAAAGATAGTTCCCTGGTTGGAGAAAAAGGTATATGAAGTGTTCTAAGAAATATTATTGGAGTTATAGAATGAGTCCAATTGAGTAAAGCTGAAACAATAAGATGCTATTGTGTGTTTTTATCTATATTTATCTTCTTTTTATTTCCTATAGTAGGAAAAGCAAGGAACTCAGAAGATAAATTGGAATCTTTGTTCTATCGCTGTAATCTTGAACAAGAGGACAAATCTCCTTGCACCTCTGTTTTGAAGGTCACATAAGACAATGTGTATGAAAATTTTACATAAACTGGAAAAGGTAAAACATGCTAATTCTTTTTTATCTATATCTTTTTTATGGAGTGTGACTTTCTACCTTAGATACTTGTATATAAACCTTATTAGACTATACATCCCTTGAGAGCACAGAACATGATCTGATTCACCTTTTTATCCTTCACAGCACATAACACAAGGCTTAGAATCCAGATATTCTTGGATGCATTAGAAGTTCTTGAATAATATATAGAAATGAAACAATACTATTTTAGGAAGATATGTCTTTCAGGACCTTAGAGGCCATGTATGGCATGTTGGATTAGAAGGAAAGTATATTAGGACTCCAAGTACATGTCCAAACTGCATTGGCAAACATCCTTACTCATTACCTCCTTCCTGAGGTCACAGCCATACATTCCTATTGAAGTGCCAGGAAACTTCTTCAAGACCCAACTCCTAGCCATCTTCCAAACCCCACTTGCAGTCCTATCCCAGTTACTGTCATTCCTGTATGAACTCTTTGGATTAGACATCTCATTTTGATGCCCTCTTCAGTCCTCAATCTTGTTTTTGCCATTAGATGATAGCTAGCCTTGTGTTTTGGACGGATTGGTTGTGCCCCTAAAGTTCATATGTTGAAGAAGACTTAACTCCGAGTTTTGTTGTATTTGAACGTGGAGCCTCCAAAAATGTGATTAAGGTTATAAAGGTGGAGCCTCAGTTGGTAAAATTAGTGTCATGATAAAAATGAATTTTTAGTTTTTGTTTTGTTTGTTTTTTTTTTTTTTACTAAAAAGCAGAATTTGTTCTTTCTCTCTCTCCCCACTCTTGCATGCATCAAGGAAAGGCCATGTGAAAACACAGCAAGAAGGTGGCCATCTACAAGCCAGGAAGAAAGCCCTCACTAGATCAATAGGTCCCTTGATCATGGACTTCTAGCCTGCAGAACAATGAAAAAGTACATGTCTACTGTTTAAGCTACCCTGTCTGTGGTATTTTGTTATAACAGCTCTGGAAGACTAATACACCTTGGTTCCCTTTTGCTTCTCTCCTGAAACCACTTACTCAGGACATCATTTGAAAACAGGAAAGACCTGGAATAAGCTGTGGCAATAAAATGGGATAAGAGGAAAATCCCAGATTCATTCCAAAGGAAACAAAGAAATAAAAATGACAGGGAGACAAAGAGAACAGATTACATATTAAGGATAAAGGAAAATAAATAGTCACAGATGACTCCAGGATTTCTAGCTTGAGAGACTAAAGAAATCACTGACAGAAACTGATAGATGTCAAGGAAGATGATTTGGGAGAAAAAGAAGATAACTTCAGTTTTGCACATGTTGCATTTAAAGTGCTGATAGAATACCTAATTTTTGAGAGCAGGTAGAAATATGGAATGGATAGAGGTGAAAATTTCAGAACTCAGAATTAAAAGTTGTTCACCCAGAGAAGCACAGATTTTATGGTCAGAAAAGACCTTAAAAATTGCCTAACTCAATTCTCTATTCTAATTTTATGAGAAAAGCAATACAAAAAGTAATTAAACTCAGTATAAAACCGGTAGTAAAGACAGAACTATATTACACAGATCTTTTTAAATGTTCTTTCTGCTACAAACTTATAATAGTCTCTGGTAGATGAGAATAAGGCTTTGGGAAATTACAGTTGGGAAAGCAAAAAAAAAAAAAAAAGCAAATTGAAATAGATCAGAATGATAAGGAGAACAATGAAATCCATGGAAGGAAAGTTTCAAGAAAGAAGCAGACCCAGGTGACAAAAAAATGATGAAGTTGGATGGGAATTGAGTGAAGGCCACTACAGTTGGCCATGAGGTCATTAGTTACATGGCAACATATTGCCCTTTTTAATAGTATCTACTATACCAGAATTCTCAAATGCTACCCTTGGAGTCCTTGCAATGGGAACAAGTCAGATATATAACCCAGGTAAAATGAGGTTCTCTTATTATTTCAGTAACTAAATTACCTTGAACAGGGTCGAAGAAAAACTGACTTTATGCAAATTTCAAATCTATAATGACTCATGTTAGAGCACAGTTCCAGTTTGTTCACACTCTCATCTCATATTTTATCATCATTCCTAGAACCTAGCAGTACTTATAAAATTTATAGGTTTTATGTTCTTTCTCTGAATTCATATAGATATAATCCTAAGAACTTCAAACCTTTCAGCAGTTGGCTAATTACTGCATAAACCTTTTCAAAATAACATTTCTAATTATATTGTATTCTATGATGAAACACACAAATATGAGGATTTGAAAATGTAAATGGCTATGTTTAAAGTTCAATAAGTAATGATTTTTAGGACGTTTTTGACATATTTACTCCCAATTCTTTACCTCCCATTCTAAAAAGAAGTGGCATGAGAACTATCCACATAATGAAAACCACAGTATAATACAGAGAATCACGCAGCAGGATTTGTCTGAATGTAGAAACTTTCAGTAACAACCATCTGGCAAGTAGCAACACTGAAAGTGTATGGGGGTGTGCTATTTACATCATCTGTGTATCAAATGATCTATAATCTTTAAAAATATGTTTTTAATTAATTAAAAGAAAACATAGTTTTGTCATTTTCAGACTGAGCTCTGAATTTTTCCTTAATTCCAAATTACAAATTCAATCAGATAAGAAGAAAAAGAACATGAAAATGCACTTAGTCTAAGTTTAAAAAGCATGGTATTATAAAGCTTGAAATTTTCCACCTTACAAAGCTATGTACACACTGAAGTATCACATGTTATATAATACACAGATGTTTAACTGGCATATGCATACATATTTAAACTTTATTTTAAAAAGATAAAGATTAAAAACTGAATTTGGCACTCAGACTAATTTTATTGGTGCTCTATTACTGTAAGAACAATTCAACCACCCCCTTCACCTCTCTCCCCCTAGAAGCCCCTGTTCCTTGCTTCCTTTTGTCCCCATACACCTGACCTTTTCCTTCCTTCATATCTACATAAATCTTAAGCCTACCAGTTATACTTAAACATAATGAGGCTTCTGATACTTACTAATAAAAATAAAAATAAATCTAAAATAACCTTGAGAATGTAATGAATTTCAAAACACACCTTAATGCAAGTTTAATAAGGCTATTAGTAGCAAATTCTTAGAAAGCTTTTCACTAATGTTCTCTGCTCCTCTTGTTATAATGTACAACCAGTTCAAGCTGGCTTGAGTTCCCTGTGTACTTGGTTCATTTCACACCTGAACTCAAGTCAAGTGGAAGTAAACTAGAGATTCAGTTATAGATTACTCAAGGGGCAAAGTTAAACTACCTCTGGTTAGAAATGACAGGCAGTTAAGGGGTCTACAGGGAAGAGATGTCTTTTGGATGTAATGAATTCCATGGCAGGGCCCCCCTTCCCACCTAAGCCAAATCTGGCCCTCCCATCAAAACTCAGCTCGAGTAGCACTTCCACCCTGGAGTCCACCCTGCCTTATCCCACTCATCCTAATCCTCACTGCCTCAGAATATTAAAAAGTCATTGCCTACAGTCATTTCAGTTCATTTTTGGAAAATTATTTTTAATGCTTAATTGTTTAATTGAAATGAAAACTTTTGTAGATGTAGTAATACACTAATTGAAATTTATATTTTTATTCTTTATTGTTGTTCAAGTACAGTTGTCTCCATTTTCCCCCCACTCCACCCCAGACATCACCACCTCCCTCCCCTAAACCCACCTGACCTTGGTTTTGTCCATCTGTTCTTTATAATCTTGTTCCTGAAAGCCTTTTGCCCTCACCCCTCCATTATTCCCTCCTACTTCACCTCTGGTTACTGTCAATTTGCTCTTAATTTCAATGTCTCTGCTTATATTTTGCTAGTTGTTTGTTTTGTTGGTTAGGTTCCACTTAAAGGTGAGATCATATGGTATTTGTCTTTCACCATATGGCTTACTTCATTTAGCATATGCTATCCAGTTCCATTCATGCTGTCGCAAAAAGTAGAAGCTCCTTCTTCCCTTCTTCTGCATAGTATTCCATCGTGTGAATTTACCATACTTTTTTGATCCACTCATTTATTGGTGGACACTTAGGTTGCTTCCAGTACTTGACTACTTACTGTAAATTGTGCTCCCATGAATATTGGGGTGCACAGGTTCTTTTGCATTGGTGTTTCAGGGCACTTAAGATATAATCCTAGCAGTGGAATTGCTGGGTCAAAACAAAAATAGAATTTCCATTATTATTTTTCTGAGGAAATTCCACACTGTTTTCCATAGTGGTCATACCAGTCTGCAATCCCACCAACAGTGCATTAGGGTTCCCTTTTCTCCACAACCTCTCCAACACTTGTTGTTTGTTGCCTTGTTTATGATGGCCATTCTGACAGGTGTGAAGTCGTATCTCATTGTGGTTTCAATTTGCATCTCTCCAATTCTGAACAGCTTCTAATGTGTCTCTGGATCCTCTGTATGTCCTCCTTGCAGAAGTGTCCTTTGCGCATTTTTTAATTGGGTTGCTTGTCTTCTTAGAGTGGAGTCCTGTGAGTTCTTTATATATTTTGGAGATCAAACCAAGGTATTGTCCAAGGTATCATTGGCAAATATGTTTTCACAAACAGTTGGTTTTCTTTTCATTTTAATGCTGTTTTCTTTAGTCATGCAGAAGCTATTTTGATGAGATCCCATCTGTTTATTCTTTCCTTTATGTTCCTTGCTCTAGGGGACATATTGGTGAAAATATTTCCTGCCTATGTTCTGCTCTAGGACTGTTATGGTGTCACAATTTATATTTCAGTCTTTTACCCACTGTGAACTTATTTTTCTGTATGGTATAAGTTGGTAGTCGAGTTTCATTTTTTTTGCATGTAGCTGTCCAGCTCTCCCAACACCATTTGTTGAGGAGGCTATTTTTACTCCATTTTATTCTTCTTTTCCCTTTGTTGAATATTAATTGACCATAGAGACTTGGGTTTATTTCTGAGCTGTTCTATTCTGTTCCATTGGTTTATGTGCCTCTTCTTATGCAAGTACTAGGGTGTTTTGATTACAGTGGCCTTGTAATACAGTTTGATACTAGGTATTGTGATCCCTCCTACTTTGTTCTTTCTCAAAATTGCTATAGCTGTTTTCTGTCATTAATGGTTCCATATAAATTTCTGAAATGTTTGTTATATATCTGTGAAATATGTCATTGGTACTTTAATAAGGATTGTGTTGAATCAATAAAATGCTCTGGATAGTATGGACATTTTGATGACGTTAATTCTTCCAATCCATGAACATGATACATACTTCCATTTGTTTGTGTCTCCCTTAATTTCTTCAGTGTTGTGTAGTTTTCTGAGTACAGGTCTTTTACTTCCTTGGTTAGGTTTATTCCTTGGTACTTTATTTTTTTTGTTGTTGTTGTTGCTGTAACAGGTGGGGTTTTTTTTCTTGATTTCAGTTTCTGATATTTCATTATTGGTATACAAAAATGCTTTTGATTTCTAAATGTTGACTTTGTATCCAGTCATTTTGCCCAATTCATTTACTATGTCAAGTAGTTTTTTAGTGGAGTCTATAAGATTTTCTGTGTACACTATCGTGTCATCTGCAAAGACAGTTTTGCTTCCTCTTTTTCAATTTGGATGCTTTTTATCTCCTTTTCTTTGTCTGATTGTTGCAGCTAGGAGTTCCAATACTATGTTGAATTGAAGTGGTGAATTCAGGCATCCTTGCCTTGTTCCTGATCATAGGGGGAAAGATTTTAGTTTTTGCCCATTGAATGTGATGTTGGGTGTAGGTCTCTCATATGTGGCCTTTATTATGTTGAGGAATACTCCGTCTATTCCCACTTTGCTCAGTGTTTTTATCATGAATGGGTGCTACATCTTATCAAATGCATTTTCTGTATCTATTGATATGATCATGTGATTTTTGTCTTTCATTTATGTGATGTATTACATTTATTGATTTGTGAAGATTTTACCATCCTTGCATCCCTGCGATGAATCCCACTTGATCATTGTGTACGACCGACCATTTGAATACATTACTGGGTGTGGTTTGCCAACATTTTGTTGAGGATTTTAAAGTCTATGTCACCAGTGGTATTTGCCTGAAGTCTTCTTTCTTGTTTGATTCTTTAATGGTTTTGAGATTAGCATGATGCTGGCTTCATAGAAAGGGTTTGGGAGTCATCCATCTTCTTGGGTAATTTTTGAATAGTCTGTGAAGGATAGAGGTTAGTTCTTCCTTAAATGTCTTATGAAATTCTCCTGTGAAGCCGTCTGGTCCAAGATTTTTGTGTGCTGAGAGTTTCTTTATTATTGTTTTAATTTCGTCAGCTGTTATTGGTCTCTTCAGGCTTTCTGCATCTTCTTGATTCCATTTTGGAAGATTGTATTTTTCTAGAAATTTCTGCATTTCAAGCAGGTTTTCATGGCATATAGTTCTTTGTAGTAATTTCTTACAATCCTTTGTATTTCTCTGGTATCACTTGTAATCTCTCCTCTTTCGTTTGTCATTGTGTTTATTTGCATCCTTTCTCTTTTTTCTTGATGAGTGTGCTTAAAGACCTGTTGATTTTCTTTACCTTTTCACAGAACCAGCTCCTGAATTTATTAATCCTTAGAATGTTTCTGTTAGTTTCTATGTCACATAATTCTGCTCTGATCTTGGTTATTTCCTTCCTTCAACTATTTCTGGGCTGTCTTTGTTGCTGTTTCTCCAGTTTTTGTAGGTGTAGGGTCCAGTTGCTTATTTGAAATGTTTCTATCCTTTTTAGATAAACCTATATCACTATATACTTCCCTCTCAGGACTGCCTTCTCTGTGTCCCGTAAGTTTTGGGTTGTTGTGAGTTTATTTTCATTTGTTTCCAGAAAATTTTTCATTTCTTCCTTGGGGAATTTCATTCCTCAAGGAATCTCAATCTTGACCCCTTCATTGTTTATTAGCATACTATTCAGCCTCCATGAATTTGAGTTTTTACTTGAGGTTGAATTCTAGTTTCAGTCCCTTGTGGTCAGAGAAAATGCTTGATATGATTTCAATTTTCTTGAATTTGTTGAGACTTGTTTTGTGTTCTATCATGTGGTCTACCTTTGAAAATGTTCCATGGGTATTTGAAAAAATGTGTATTTTGTTTTATTGAGATGAAAGACTATATATATATATATATATATAGTCAGTTAAGTCCATTTGGTCTAGAACATTGTTTAATGCCACAACGTCTTTGCTGATATTTTGTTTGGAAAATCTATCCATTTTTGATAGTGGGGTGTTAAAATCCGCTACTGTATTTGTGTTGCTGTCAATATCTTTCTTGAATTCCTTCAAGATTTTTCATGTATATTTCGGTGGATATATATTTAAAATGTTTATGTCTCCTTGATGGATTCTTTACTAAAGTATTATGAAGTGACCTTCTGGGTCTCTTTTTATGGCCCTTGTTTTGAAGTCTGTTTTGTCTGATATGAGTATTGCTACCCCAGCTTCCTTTTTCCTGTTCATTTACTTGGAATATCTTTTTCTAAACCTTCACTTTCAGTCTGTATAGGTTTTTCATTCTAAGGTGGGTGTCTCATAGGCAGCATACGTGTGGGTCATGCTTTCTTGTCCATTCAGCTATTCTATGTCTTTTGATTGGAGCATTTAATCCATTTACATTTCAGGTTATTATTGATAGGTAGTTATACATTGCCATTTTACTCCATTTGTACCTGTGTTCCTTTCTCTCTCACTCTTTTTCTTCCTCTTGTTAAAGCAATCCCTTTAGCACCTCTTGTAGTACTAATTTAGTGGAGGTGCTTTCTTTGAGTCTTCTTTTGTCTGGGAAACTTCTTATTTGGCCTTTCATTATAATTGAAAGCCTGCTGGGTAGAGCAGTCTTGGTTGCAAGCCTTTGGTTTTCATTACTTGGAATATTTCTTGGCATTCCCTTCTGTCTTGCAGCATTTCTATTGAGAAGTCAGCTGCTAGCCTTATTGGGGCTGCCTTGTAAGTTACTTCCTGTTTCTCCCTTGCTGCCTTGAAGATTCTCTCTTTGTCTTGGAATTTTGCCATTTTAATTATGATACATCTGGACTCTGGCCTCTTTGGGTTACTCTTGATTTGGACTCACTGTGTTACCTGGATTTGTGTGAAGTTTTCTCTTATCAAATTAGAGAATTTTTCCATCATTACTCTTTCAAACAGGTTTTCTATCCCTTTCTCTTCTTCTTCTATTTATGGTATCCCTTTTATATGGATATTATTACATTTCATGTTGTCCTGCAGTTCCCTTACCACCTCTTCTTTCTTTCTGAGTCTTTTTTTTTCTTTTTCTTTCTTTCTGTGTGTTTTTTTCCTACCTTGTCCTCCAGATCACTGATTTGATCCTCTGCTTCATTTAGACTGCTTTTGATTCCTTCACTGTGTTCTTCAGTTCAGAAATTGTATTCTATGTTTCCTACTCACTCTTGTTGATAGTTTCTACTTCTTTCTTCATGTTCATATAGTTTGCAGTGAGTTCATCTTAGTTTCCCTGTAGTTTCTGGTAATTCTTTCTGAGCTTATTGATCTTTATAACCATTGCTTTGACTCATTATCTGATAGTTGACTTGCCTCTATTTCATTTAGCATTCTTTCTGAGGCTTCCTCCTTTACTTTCATTTGGGGTTTGTTTCTTTGTCTTCCCATTGTTTGTGAGGCTCTTCTTGTTATCCTCTGCTTTTTAAATTGATCTGTTCTGGCTCCCTGGGTTTATGGTGTGAACTTCTATGGCAGGTGACCTGTGAGTTTCAGTGGTGCAGTCTAACTGATCTCCTGAACTTACTTCTCTTGGGATGTCAATTATGTTGTCTTTCTGGATGTATTTCAGTTTTGATTATAATCGGTTCTTTCGACTTCCGGCCAAGATGGAGGCATAGGTAGACGTACTGTGCTTCCTTGCACAACCAAGATAGGGACAACAACAATGTAGAAACAAAATAACAACCAGAACTGACAGAAAATTGCAGTGTATGGAAGTCGGACACCCAAGGATTTAAAAATAGACACCTTCATTCACCCGGTAGGAGGGGCAGAGTCGGGCCAGGCAAGGGACGCAGAGCAGAGAACTGAGCAACCCGGGTGGCACGCAAGTCCACAGCAGGCAGACCCTGGACGCACAATCGGAGGTGACTGGTGACCCCAGCCAGGGGGTGGCGACCGGCAGACCCAGCAAGGCGGCCATTGTGAAGCAAGGCACTGTGCTCAACTCAGGGTCCCAGCACCAGGAAATAGAGTTTTGGGTCACTGACTGAGGAGGAAGGTCCCGTGGGGTGCACAGGCCCACCCACTCCGGAATTGGTTCCAGAGGGGCCCAGTTAGCTTGCAGAAAGCAGTGGAAGGGTCTGAGATCCTACAGAGAGAAGAGCAAGCGCCATTGTTCCTTCTCAGACCCTGCCCCCACATACACGGTCACAACCCAGCATCTGGGGTGCCCCACCCTGGTGAACTCTTAAGGCCCCGCCCCTCACTACATGAGCTCAAC
>JAPYXV010003011.1:0-12640 GCA_028533065.1 Trachops cirrhosus
AAGGAGTTCATCATTACCAAGCCCTTATTTTATGAAATGTTAAAGAGATTTATCTAAGAAAAAGAAGATCAAAAACATGTGTAGTAAAATGACAGCAAACTCACAATTATTAACAGCCACACCAAAAACAAAAAGAAACTAAGCAAACAACTAAAACAGGGGCAGAACACAGAAATGGAGATCACGTGGAGGGCTAGCAACAGGGGAGTGGGAGGAGGAGAGAGGCGGGAAAGATATGAAGAATAAGTAGCAATGAAGGTAGATAGAAAATAGACAGGAGGAGGGCAAGAATAGTATGGGAAATGTAGAAGCTAAAGAACCTATGACATATGGACATGAACTAAAGGGGGGGAATGTGGGTGGGAGAGGGTGTGCAGGGTGGAGGGGAATGAAGGGGGGTAATGGGACAACTGAAGAGCATAATCAAAATATATTAATTAAAAAAAACAAGAAAAAAGTATTAATACTTCAAATACATGGGAAAATTAAAATTTGCTATTGTTTCAATTTATTTTGAAAAATGACGTATCAGAGCATATATAACTTTTTCAGGTTCATTGTAGGATGTATCAGAAGGAAAATACTTGAATATTATTGCTTTAAGGATATCTTCCTCTTTTCTTTGCACGACAAACTCTCAAAAAGTGTTGATATAATTAGGTAAAGGAAAGCAGGAAATTAACATTTTTGAGAGTCAGGTACTTCATAAGAGTGTTCTTTACATAGTCAAAGTTACTATTATTGATGGTTATCATTATGATTAAGTGTAGTTCTCACAACTACTTTATAAAACAAAAATTCTTACTTGCACCACTTTATAAAGTCACTGAGGTTTAGAGAATGTCAACATAAGAATCTTTTTATGAGTTTACTTGAGCCAAACTGATGACAATTGCCAGGAACCTCAACGGATTGAGAAAATGCTTCAGAGAATGGCAGTTCTACATCTTTATGTATTACAATCAAAAGAGAGGCCATAAGTGGTTACATGAAATCCATTGGTGATAGATCAGAGAGGCAGGAGAAAGCAAAGTGAGGAAACTTCTGGGATTGGGTAAAAGGTAAAATGGTAGGCCACACTTCTTTTAAATAGGTGGATACAGGATAGTTAAGACTCAACAATTAACTCAATAATAATGACAGGATTTGTGGTCTCCACATTCGTGCTTTGTCTTGTATCTGTGCTTTGAGGTTTCTGGATAAAGGAAATTATTTTGACATTGTAAAGGAATATTACCATAGATGCAAAAAAGCAATAGATGAGCGTAATTAAGGTAAATAAAGATTGACTTTTGTCAGGGAAGATTCTAGCCCAGGACATGACTACCTGCCATAAACTGCTTTTAGTTAATAAGTTTTCATTTCAGACCACCCTTTGTGGTTACTTTAGGTCTCTGAGTTAATCAGGCTCCCCTGAATTTGTAAGGTTTAGTATGTTGCCCCTTTTCATCCACAATAGATTAAGGATCTTGTCCAGTTACACACCTAGAAAATACAGCAGTCAGGATTAAAATCCAGGTCAGCCTGCATGCAAAGGCATTAGCTGCTTTGAATCCAATCTCTCTCCATTTCTCTTCATTCTACAAGTTTTTGATTGACTATACATTAGTTTCTCTTTACAACTTTTTGGCACCTTCTCTGACAAATGTATAAAATGTATGACTGAATAGACTTTATTTATTTGAGATTTATTATACATCAATAAATCCAGGGTTCTATCAATAGTGCACTAGTTTTTTATAGCCTTCTGTTATGATTGGAAAGGCTTTGTCTTTATTTGAAGTTGATTATATTGAATGGACTGCCTGTGAACTCTTTCTCTTACAAGCCTTTCTATCAAATAGCCCAAGACTAAGTTGAAAAATGCTTTAAAGATTTTGAGTCCACTCTTTAATTATATTTCTTTTTATAATTTGAAATACTAATTATAAGTATATCCCTGATGTAATTCTTAGTGACGTGTATATTGGCAAATGACTCTCCTGTTATTACATGGAATCAAGGCCCAAATTATACAAGTGTCAGTCAAAAACACCTTGTGTTTTCCATAAAATATGTATGACATATTGTATAGATTAAAAAAGGGAGCACTATTGTGTTTATTTTAAAAAGAAACTGTGCAGTACAGCCATGTTCACAGCAGCACTATTCACAATGTCCAAAAGGTGGAAGTAACTCAAGGTGTCATTCAAAAGATGAATGGGTAAACAAAATGTGATACATACACACAATGGAGTAGTATTCAGCTTTAAAACATAAGGGAATTCTGACACATGTGACCGCATAAATAAACCTTGAGGACATTATGCTAAGCAAAATAAGCCAATCACAAAAAAGCAAATACTGTATGATCCCATTTATATGAGGTACCTAGAGTAGTCAAATGTTTAGAGACAGAAAGTATAATGGTAGTTTCAAAGGACTGGGAGGAGGGAGAAATGAAGAGTTATAGTTTAATTGTAACAGAGTTTCATTCTGGGAAGATGAAAAAGTGGAAATGGATGGTGGTGATGGCTGTACAATACTGTGAATATACTTAATGCCACCAAAATGTGCACTTAAAATGGTTAAATTAGTAAATTTTGTTATGTATGTTTTACTACACACACACACACACACACACACACACACACACAAACCTTATGTAGAAGCCATAGGTCTTTACTAAACAAAGGCATGTATCATAGATTTTTTCAAAAAGTTAATTATTATACATTAAATTCAAAAGCAAATTGAAAGAATTCTTTGTTAATTAGAAATTGGGATATATATAGTAGAAATGATAGAAGACAGATACCTTGATGATTTAATGTTTAATATACAAATACACATAAAGAACTATTAATGTACCATAGAACACAGTAATATATACATTTGGTATTTTGAAAATGAATTTTTATTGTAACTCAATATGAATAGTTTTTAAACTGCCATTCAACCTAAGAGAATTAACAATACTCCATAACATGTAAATGACAAACATCCCTGCAACTACATTTATTGTATTATTCTATGTGTTTCAGGATTTTCAGGTCTCAGCTAAGGTGGTGATTCTACTTGCTGGAGGTAGGATGCTTCAGATCTTCTTACCTTTTTTTTTAAAAAAAGCAATAATCAAAATATTAATGTTACTTATAGACTGAGTATATTTTTTCTTGGAAAAAATAAAAGTGCAGATGAGTAATACAATAAATGCTGCTGGTTTCTGAAAAAATTAACACATAGCAAAATAACAGAAAACCCTTATGTATGGATAATTTTAATAGCACTATTTGAAGGAATCTTCACAGTTCCCCTAGTTTGCTGAACTTCTGACCCTGCCTCTGATGTGAAACTAGTGTTTGTTCTGTACTCTGCATATACACAATGTTTGCTCTTAAACTTCTGTTGCTTGTGACTGTAGACCCGGAGAAGGAATGTATCTGCCAAGAAGGATTTCCCATGGTAAATGGGCCCAAATTCCTAACCAGAGTCTAGCAGCCATTGCTGACACAGACCTCTCAAGCACACTTGCATGTCCAGGAAAGCTCACTGACTGAGCAGCCAAGCCTTCTGCACTGTGTTCCTGCAGTCTGAGCCTACCTTACAAAGGAGTTCCTGGAATCCTATTTCAACCAATGGGCTGAGACCTGCCCTGTCCAATTGGAGCTGAGCAGCTATACCTTCATTTGCATCTTTATAGACCAAGTAGAGTAGCTCCGTAACAGTCAGTCAGGATGCACAATTTCAACCACTCAGAATAGTGCTATTTGGACAAATAAATGTGGCAAATTTGGATTCTTCATTTGCATAAAAATGGGCCAATCAGGGGCCATTTTTATGCAAATGCTCGGTGCAGGGCGGGTACTTTACATAAGTGGGCCTCCCCTATATATCTGAGGAGCACACATTCAGTTTCCACCTGAGACTGCATTTCTCTGGTTTGCAAACTGTCCACCTGAATAAAGTTTCTCCATTTACTCCACTTCAGACTGGGGACTCCTGTTGGCACTGGCTTGGTAGCAGCAATCTTTTTATTGACATGACCTATTTTTATTCAAGGAGTTTTTTATGTATGCTTTTCATAATGATCATGTAGGTAAGAACCAATCAACAAATGCATATTGACTGCTTGGGATGTGGGAGACTTTCTGTTACAGCCTGTAAATGTTGATCCCAGTCCTGACAACTGTGAAAGTTGGGATATGGAAATTTCAAGCACTTCTGCAAACCAATCAAGAAAGTCAGGCACACAAGAAGCTAGATTACTTGATGAGAGTTCCAGAAGAAGGTTCTAGATATATGCTCCACCCTATAAAATTGGAATTCATGTTTTAGCAAGCTACATACTTGCAACTACCACACAAATATTTACATAATTGGAAATCATGAGGTAATTCTTCATCTTTTCCTTAGTATTTTTCTCTCTCATTGTTGGTAGGTTTGAGACCCTCATGAGTTGATATAATCTGAATACTGACAAATCTTATTCACTCTATTGAATAGGATGCACAAAAGAAGAAATTCAGTTGGTAAGCAAACTTGGAAGAATGTCCATTCTCTTGAATAATCAAAAACATACAAGTTATAACAGTAAGATAAAATTTCCATTTATTAGTAAAGTTTTAAAAATTGAAATGCTAGTTAGGATATGAGAAAGTGGTACTTCAGACATTACCGCTATCAGATAGGCAAGAAAAATAAAATGTTAATCTTTAAATAAATAATTCCATTTCTTGGAATCCACCTAAGAAAATCAGCAGAAAATGTGAATAAGAAAAAAATAGTAAGATGATAATAGAGGTTTTGTTGAAATGGTGAAATTGTGGGTAATTTTTGTCTTCTAAATTTTTGGAATTTGTGATCTTTTTACCTTTAAAATTCAAAAACTATAAATTAAAAAGAAAAACATTAAGATTGCTTTTGTGAAAGATCACCTTGTGAGCCTTATTAGTAAATAATGTGCTCAGTATCTCAATTTCTCAATATCTTATTTTACATTGTCATTACACCCTCATCATTACAAAATCTGCAAACATGATTTTATTGAAAATATTTTTATTTGGCCCTGGCCAGTGTGGCTCACTTGGTTGCCCGGCAAAGTAAAAGGATGAGGGTTCAATTCCTGGTCAGGGCACATGCCTGTGTTGCAGGTTTGGTCCGTCTCTCTCATCAATGTTTCTCTCCCTCTCTTTCTTCCTCCCTTCCCCTCTCTGTAGAATCAATAAAAGAAAAAAGTTTAAAAATATTTTTATTTGGATATAAGTGCATAGTCAATACCTATTTCAGCACTGGCACATTGTTTTCTTCTCAAAAGCCTATTGTGTCTCACTGTGCCCTATAGAGTTCCAGCCCCAGGTGTGGCTGTCTGACTTCCCCTTTGATTTTGTGAGTAAGAGAGTACTCTTCCATTTCTTTTAGCTGGGCTGGTCTTGGTTACTACAATGGAAGAACCCAAACTCACACAGGTGGAGATTCCTGAACATAGGAAGCACAGAGGCCCCTACTGGGGGAGATAGGTTTAAGGGGACTTCTCAGCATCTCTTGTACCAAAACACTCCACTCCTCTTGCTCTGTTTGCTCACACTTTCCCCTTTTTGGGAATTGTTTTTGGAATGTTCTTTCCTTCCACCTCCACATTTTATTTTATACATATAAACTAAAATATATATTATATATAAAATAAAATTGCATATATTTATATATATAATAACATTGTATATATGTATTTTTTTTAAGAAAAGAAAGGAGAAGGGTGGCAGTGAGGGAGGTAAGAAAAACAGCAAAGGAGAGAAGGTGAGTGGGAAAGGAAGAGAAAAGAGAATATGTTTAACTGAGAAATTTCTCCCCCTTCAGGAAAATAAATGACCCTCCCCTCAACTTCCAGAGGCACCCACCCTTGGGCACTAATGGAATGGTTTGCAGTACTGTCTCCTGCATGTATCTTTTACAACCCTGTACCGGCCACTGGATAGAAAGCTCATTTGGGAAAGGATCTTGTTGAATTCACTACTATCCCCTCCACAGTGCCTGTGCCCTGTGTGTTCACTTAGTAGATGGCTGTGATATTGGTTGTTTGACTAATATAAAATGAAACACATTCCTCTAGAACTCAGAGGTAAAGGTGGAGGCAGCAAATCCAGTAATAGCTAGCTTAATTGTACATCAATGGCTACCTACTAACAAGGTTCTTTATGAATAATAACTGAGAATTAAATTGTAATTATTCTTTAAGATTGATCATATTACCAAAGGAGAGTATTATATACAGTTTTAATTGTGCCACTAATTTAGAAGTTATTTAGCCATAACCTACTTAACTATTTTCTTGTTTTTAGAAAATCAGATTTTTAAAAATATTTTACTATCTTAAATAATTTTGCAAATGTAGACTTGGGGTTGAGAGAGACTTTTAATCAAATTTAGATTTATTCTTTAGGATTGACTCCAGAAGTAGAGTTATTTTATCAAGAAGAAATTTTATGGCTCTGGACACGTATAATCATGTAGCTTTTTAAAAAGGCAAAAACAGTTTATATCCCCCCCAACAACATATAAGAATGCCCATTTCATCATGCCCCATCAGGATTTTGTATTTTTTTCTAATTTGCAAATTTGATAGGCAAAAAATTCTATTTTGTCATCTTGGTTTTCATGTATTTGATTATTAATGAGGTTGAACATATTTTTCAGGTATTTTAAAACCAGTTATTTTTTCTTTTATGAATCATATGTCTGTCAACAAACATTCCTAATCAGGCACTCTGCTTACCAAGTTTTAAAATGTTCCTTAAAATGCTGTACAGCTTTTTCCAGCATGTAGCTTACAAAGTTAGAACTCTCAGCACTTTCTTCAAGAGGGATCTGGAGTGTGAAATTGGGGGAAGGCAGAATGCTTAAGTTCATCATTGTTTCATCTTGTTTGGAAAAATTTCCATGGTGAACGCCTGGAACTACCTGAGAAGAAGGATTATACAGTAAAGGATTACTAAATCCCAGTGCACGATCAGGATTAATTTAATACCACATTAGTCAGGATAGGCTAGGTTGTACTGAGGTAATACTCTTGCTCCAACATGTGGTTTCATACAACAAAAATTTATTTCTCATTCATGTAATATGTCCATTAAGGGCTCTGTCCCACCTAGACATTCACTCTCATTGACAGAGTCATGTCACCTCTTGGTTATAGCATATGGAACACATGGCTCTCTTTGTGGCCTCAGTAGAGAAAAAGAATGGGTAAGCACACAGCTCTTCACTATCTCAGTCTAGAAATAACCCGTGTCATTTTTGTTCATATTCATTGACCAGAACTTGCCACATGGTACCACTTAACTGTAAGAGGAGCTGGAAAATTTGAGTGAGCAAATATTAACATAATGCACCACGTTTTATACTGAGTTTTCCTATAAAATTTACAATTTATGGTTGTGTGTATGATTTTTGTAAGAACCAGTCATCTGAAATGTGTGACACTTACCTCTTAATGACCCTCAAGTGCACATACTTTGATTTTAATAATTTAAATGAAATTGTTTTGACATGCAACTTGATGTAACCTAAAGAGAACTATTTTGAAAATGTTTTCAAATAAATTCCCTTATAAAGAAAACTAAAGCAAAATGTTAAGAAGACAAATTAAAAACTGTTAATTTCTTAATTCTAGCTTATAAGAGAATAGCTAACACAGCTTTTCCCTTCTGGCAAATATAATACATATAAAAACTGCATAAAGCATTTATGTCTAGTTTAACAAATAATTATATAGCTAAAACACCATCTAACTACAAACCAAGGGGCATACTGTTTTTCACCTGTTAGAATTTGTATATTTTTTACACAAATTTCATTTTTAGTACTTGCTATTACATGGCTTTGCACTTTTATTTTGCACTTAATGATGAATTAAGAACTGTTTTGAGAAAAATAACTTTTATAGGCAGATCAGCAAAGGGGATAAGCCACTGATTCCAGAGAAATGTTGCTTGGGTTTGAATCCCCATTCTTCCATTTACTAGCTGTGATCTCAGACAAGTTGTTCAACTTTTCTGTGCCTCATTCTAAAAATTTGGAAAAGAATACTACTTACCTTATAGGACCATTGAGGATATTAAATGATCTTTGGAGAAATTCTTAGAACATTGCCTGACACATAGTAGGTGCTCTTTGGTGATGATTATTATAAAAACATATCATTAAAAACCATAATTTATTTCATATGCAGGTTTTTATACTGAAGTGCCTTGTTATCAACATAAAGAATTTTAGGCAAATCTATTAGTGTTACTCAGAAACACTAGAATGGAATTAAAGTGTAGCATAAAATGGAAAATACTATGATAAAAACAATTAAATATTGGCTGTACCTTTATCAAGATTCAAAGCACTGCTAAACGTTTCCTTAAATTTTTATTCTTCAAGACAAAACTTTGTTCTCATTAAACTAAAAGTCTATATTTGTGAGGATGATCAAATATTTTAAATTATTTTGTCCTCCTAGAGTGTAATCTAGTGAGTAATAGAATCGGAGTGCAAGTAGGGACTGGAACAATGGCTTTCAAAACCTTTTGACTGCAGTCTGCAGTAGCAAATACATTTTACATCATAACTCAAAGCACACATATGTCTACATATATGTATACACACATATTTGTATACACACATAAACATACACATAATGGAAATGAAAATTCCATGACATGCATATGACATTAAAAGTAATTAACTGTAATACCTTCTCTTATAGTCTGGACTATTCTGTTTGTTGTTTTCGTTTGCTGATTGTGTCTCTCTAGATTTATTTACTAAACTACATGTGAGCCACAACCTTGTAGTTTCAAAGAGAGTGGAACAATATCTTACAGAAATTCAATAGGTCAGATTCCCTAGAAGCAGAGTCTGGGACTTTAACACAAGTGATATTGTTAAGGGTGCCTTCAGGTAAAACTTTTAAGGGGATGAGGCAAGCAAGATTGAAAAGAGGCAGAAACTAGTCGAGGATGTGGCCTCCCGTGACCTCCAGCCTCAGTCTGATCCTTCTGGGAGCTCTGGAGTATAGGTAGCCTCAAGGACAAAGCTTTGGATAAGGTTGCAGGGCTGAGCAGTTAGTAGCAACACCAGCTGGAGATGGTAGTTGGATCCCCAGGGATCAGGATAGGCCACCAACTTTACATGCTGCCCAAAATATTGCATCTTCAATTGCTCTCTCCAGTGATTTTTGTATCTGGTTTTTAAAGAAACTCGTCAATACTGACCTCATCAGGATTTGCTAGCCTGGCTCACTTGCCGATTAATGTAATGTGTGTTGTGGGGAAGGGATGGTCAGGAAAGAAATTCAGTCACTGTTAAAACTTGTAAGAGCTATAATTTACAGAGTACTCATATAAGGTTCCTTTGTATAAGAAACCTATACTAATCACTTTACAGATACAAATTTTAAAGTGCTATTATTAGTTCCATTATCCAGGTGGAAAAATTGAGGCCTAGAAAGATTGAGGAACTTTCCCAAACTCGCTCAGCTGGCAAGTCAGAGTCAGCTTTGGAACTCAAGTTGTTTAACCTGAAATTCTCTCTTAAAGTCTATATTGGCCAAGTTTCTTCAGGGATGCCTGTATCAGTAGAACACTTTAGCTCTAAGCAGAATGAACCATCTCTGGATTAGAAACTATTTTGTGTTTTAAATAGGTTTTGTTTATAGAAATTTTTGTTTTCTAAAGACCATGCAGTACATCATATCAAGTCAGCCTCTATACAATCACAGTGGAAATATGAATATTCTCCTATAGCTTTCTTCAAATGACTATTCTGTTTGTTGTTGTTTTCGTTTGCTGATTGTGTCTCTCTAGACTTATTTACTAAACCACATGTGAGCCACAACCTTGTAGTTTCAAAGAGAGTGGAACAATATCTTACAGAAATTCAATAGGTCAGATTTCCTAGAAGCAGAGTCTGGGACTTTAACACAAGTGATAAAGTGAACTGGGACTTTAACACAAGTGAACTGGTTTTGCTCCATGTGGTGGAGGCTCTGTCATCCTGGATGAGGAGATATGCGGCAGAGCCTTCGTTCAAACTCTAATTGATATGCTGTAGAGTAAGAACTAAAGCTTCGAGTTTACAAGCCACTAAGATCCTCCAGTTCTTTGTTATTTTTGCCCAGCAGCCCATCCAAATGGTATGGAACTTATATAGGTATGCTGATGAACTGCTGGATATTATTTAAAGATAAATTAACAGAAAAATCAATGTATGCATATATAATCTCCATATCTGTTCTTGGATCCTCCATTACCTCTGTGGAATTGAAGATGTTCTCAGTTCCTGGAGTCTCATTTGCCAGTTCAGTCACCCAGCCAAATTCCTTTCTCATCTTCTCCATCAGATAGGTAGTATCCTCCAAATGATGCTGAGTCATCCGGAGAATCTGGACATACTGCTGATTGGATATGTTGACCAATTTAAGGGCCTCATCCACTTTTGTGTATAGTTCAGGAACATCAGGACAGTCTAGCAAAGAAGAAAGTTATTTGGTAAAGGAAATGGTCCATGAAATTTGGAACTGGGTGATGTGGGTTTAAGTCCCAGCTTTTTAGCTTTCTACATTATTTCCAGCCTTTTGACTTTGAGTGAGTTTGCAACAAGGTAAAATGGGCAGGAATGAAATAATGTAACGTGCCTGATCATACAGCGCACATTATATAGATTTAGCAAATGTTACTCTTCCTCTTCCTTATTTCTGTGCTGTCTCTGAAGGTCATTAGACCTACTCACTGATAATCTGATCAGGACACATCAGGGAATATGCTTCCCTGCACCCTTGAAGTTATGCACAAACTTCTTCAAAGAAATGTGTCTCACTCCTGGAGGAAGCCTTTGAGAACAGTTTGGGATTTATCATGCCCCCTTCCCTCTGACAGTGGAACTGGTTTTGCTCCATGTGGTGGAGGCTCTGTCATCCTGGATGAGGAGATATGGGGCAGAGCCTTCGTTCAAACTCTAACTGATATGCTGTAGAGTAAGAACTAAAGCTTCGAGTTTACAAGCCACTAAGATCCTCCAGGTCTTTGTTATTTTGGCCCAGCAGCCCATCCAAATGGTATCAGCATAATAGGAACTTATATAGGTATGCTGATGAACTGCTGGATATTATGTAAAGATTATCTGTAGACTATGGAAGTGTCCATGTGTTAGAGCATCTGAAATTATAAGAGATCATTGTGGAGAAAGACCACAGCCTCTATAAACCATGTCTTTTGCTGCTTACTAAAAAACCATGCTTTTAGCAAGATAGGAGTGGGAAAAAAATACACCAACCAGAAGCCAGGTGACTACCTCATCTCAGATCTTAAATATCATTTATTGGTTCTTTTTGATACATAGATATAACCCAAGGTTCTTTGGGGCCTCAACTTTTGCGGAGATTGTTTTGGGATCTTCAGGAGAGGGAGACCTTTGTACTTGCAAGTAAACACATTTGCAATAGTGTATGTTTGAAAAATAACTCAAGAAAACATTGTGAAATTGTCCTGACTGGTGTGGCTCTGTGGGCTGGGCATCGTCCCGTAAACCAAAAGGTTACCATTTCGATTCTGGTCGGGGCACATGTCTGGGTTGTGGGTTTGGTCCCCTGTCACAGCACATTCAGGAGGCAGATGATCAATGTTTTTCTCACACATTGATGTTTCTCTCCCTCACTAACCCCCTCTCTAAAAATAAATAAACAAAATATTTTAAAAAAGAGAAACAAAACAAAGGTAATCATAGTTAACATGATACAGTATATATTTGAAAGGAGATACAGATACTCTTTTAAAATATCTTTATTTGCAACTTCACAGTTGTTTAATTTTATAATAGAATTTAAAGATTTTTTTTTAAATCATGAGAGGAAAGGTGGTGATTTTCCTCATGATTCTACATGATTTTAGGCAAGCAGAATTCTACAAGGGACACTCATTTACTCTTTTTAAGAGTGCTGACCAGTAAAAAGATTTCCCCAGAATGAAAGTAGAACTTCATGCAAAACACAATCATATTAGAGAGGAAAAAGTAAAACTTCATTCACAGATTTTGTGATACTGTATGTGGAAAGTCCTAAGTTATTTGTGCAGACAAAAATGCTATTAAAACTAATAAACAACCAGCCAAGATGGAGGCATAGATAGACACACTGTGCCCCCTCGCACAACCAAGATAGGGACAACAACATTATACAAACAAAATAACAACCAGAACTGACAGAAAATTGAAGTGTATGGAAGTTGGACACCCAAGGATTTAAAAATAGACACATTCATCCAGACCAGTAGGAGGGGCGGAGTTGGGCCGGGCGAGGCTGCGCGCAAGTCCACAGCAGGCAGACCTTGGGCACACAAGCAGCAGTGGCTGGCAGGCCCAGCTGGAGGGTGGCAACCAGCAGACCCAGCGAGGCGGCCATTGTGAAGCAAGGCACTGCACCCAACTCAGGGTCCCAGTGCCAGGAAATAGAGCTTTGGGTCACTGACTGAAAAGGGAGGTCCCGCAGGGTGCATAGGCCCACCCACACTGGAACTGGTGCCAGAGGGGCCCAGTTAGCTTGTGGAAAGCGGCGGAAGGGTCTGGGGTCCTACAAAGAGCAGAGCAAGCACCATTGTTCCTTCTCGGACCCCGCCCCCATATA
>JAPYXV010003012.1:0-12638 GCA_028533065.1 Trachops cirrhosus
ATAGGATTTTCTATGTACACTATCAGGTCATCTGCAAAAAGTGACAGTTTTGTTTCCTTCTTTCCGATTTGGATGCCTTTTATTTCCTTTTCTTGTCTGATCACTGTGGCTAAAACTTCCAGTACTATATTGAATAGAAGTGGTGATAGTGGACAGCCTTGTCTTGTTCCTGATCTTAGTGGAAAAGATTTTAGTTTTTGCCCATTGAGTATGATGTCAGAAATAAATAAAATATTTAAAAAAAGATTTTAAAAAAGATTTTGAAAAAACCACAAAATGCTGATGAAAGCAAAGAAGACCTAAATAAATGGCCCATGACTATGCTCATGGATTGGAAGACACAGTAAAAATATCAATTATGCCTGTATTGATCTGTAAATTAAACATATTTCCAATAGTTCCCAGCATAATTTTTATGTAGATAATTTCATCATAGAATGCATGTGGAAAGGTAAAGGAATGAAAATATGATAATAATTTTGAGAAAGAAGTATACAACTGGAGGAATCCTACTACTGAATTTTAAGACATATAAAGCTGCAGTAATCAAGTTAAGACAATGAAATGTCTGCATACAGATAGATGCATAAACCAATGAAACAAAATATAGAATCCAGATATACACCCATGGTAATATGATCATTTCATTTCTACAAAGGGACAATAGAAATTTAAAGGAAGGATAGTGCTGGAACAACTGGATAGCCATATACAAAAAAGTCTCTTGACATAAACCTACCACTGAGAACAAAAACTAACTCAAAGTGGATCACAGATCTAAATATAAAGTGTAAGACATAGGAGAAAATCTTTGTGACTAGAGGTTAGGGTTCTTAGACATGACATCAAATCATGATTCATAAAAGAAAAATGGCTAAGTTGAACTTTATCAAAATAAAAATGTTTGCTCTGTGGAAGACACTGTTGAGAGAATGAAATAACCAACTATGCACTGGGGAGAAGAATGTTTGGCAATCATATATCTGATAGAGGGCTTACAATCAGAATACATAATATCATCTCAAACTCAGGAGTAAGACAAGAAACAACCAGATTAAAATATAGGCAACTAGCCCTGACCAGTGTGGCTCATTTGGTTGGGCATTGTTGTGCAAAGTGAATGGTCACCAGTTCGATTGCCATGCAGGGCACATTCCTGGGTTGTGGGCTTGGTCCCTGGATGGGCCATGTATGACAGGCAAGTGATTGATGTTTCTCTCTCACATATATTTTTCTCTCTCTCTCTCTCCTTTTCCCCTCTCTCTAAAAAATAAATAAATAAATAAAATCTTTTAAAAAATATAGGCAACTAAAACACAGTTTACCAAGCAAGATATATGGATGGCAAATATCCATATGAAAAACCATTCAAAAAGAACATTTTAAGGGCTAATTCCTATTAAGGACTAAAATAACATAACAAGATCTGCTATATATTTTCTAGAATTATTTAAATAAAAAATACTGATAATACTAAGTGATTACAAGGATGCAGAGCAACTAGATCTTTCATATATTTCTATGGAATGCAAATATGATAGAGCCACTGTAGAAAAGTTTGGCAGTCCTGTATAAAGTTAAACATAACACTCACCACAGGACCCAGAAATCCCAGTTCTGAATCTGTAGAGCAGGTTTAAACAAAATTTTCCTTAAAGGGCCAGATAGTAAATATTTTAGGCTTATAGAATGTAAGTCTCCCACAACTAATCAACTTTGTCATTTTAGTGCAAAAGCTGCTATGAGACAATGTTGAGGAATGGGCATGGCTGTGTTGCAATAAAATTTTATTTGTAAAAACAGGCAGCCAGCTCACAACCATAGTTTGCCAACTATTGCTCTAGAGAACACAAGAAATAAAAAATTGTAAGAGCTTAAATACCCTACAACTGGTAAATGAATAAACCTGCATATTCATATCATGGATCATTAATCAGCAATGAAAAAGAGTAAGCTATTAATACTTGCAAAACTTGTATAATTCCAAAGGCATTATGCTGAATGAAAGGAGCCAATATCAAAAGGTTACATACATACTGTATGATTCCATTCATACAATATTTGCTAAAAGTATAGTGTAGAGAAGTGATCGATGGTGAAGAGAGTGACTATAAAGTGATAACATGAGTGAATATTTTTGGATAATGGAACTGTTCTGAATGCTGACTGTGGGAATGATTACATGAATCTATCTATACAGGTCTTAAAATTCATAGAACTATATACCTTCTGATAGGCAATTTTTCTATATCACTATTTACTGAAAATATTAACTGTTCTCCCCATTAAGAAAAAGTAATCATTACTTTGTGCCTTCATTTCCTTAACTATTTGCAAGGTGCTTTTCACCTGCACCATTTCTTTCAAATCAACTTTAATAAGCAAGTTGAAAGAGTTGGTTTTTTATTCATCATTCCTGAACTTTTTGCAGCTTTTCCTGCTGTTAATTATTCTTTCTTCAAAGCTTTACTTTTTAGCTTCTGGGATGTTGTGCTTTTTGGATTTTTTCCTCAACCATATTGTTCCTTTTTTAGGTTTATTGTCTGAACAACAAGCAATGGAATTATATAGAGATGGGCTGTCCAATACACTAGACACAAATGGCAATTGAGCACTTGAAATGTAGCTGGTGCTACTGAATCAACTGAGTTTTTAATTTGACTTAATTTGAATTAAATTTAAAAACTTGGTATTTAATTCTATACTGATAACTTTAAAAAATATTTGGAACAACTTGGATATATAAATCTATTTTTTCAACTCAAAATCTAAATGAAGACCTAAAAATATTTCTGATGAGTCCTGGCTGGGTAGTTCTGATGGTTAAAGCATCCTCCCAATATACCAGAATGTGGTTGTGATCCCTGTCAGGGCACATATAAGAATCTACCAATGAATGTATAAGTAAAAAGAACAACAAATCAATGTCTCTCCCTCTCTCTCCCCCAAATCAATAAATTAAAAAACATTTAAAAGTATTTCTGATGAAAACCTAACATCTGAATTAAGATATAAATGTATAATATACACCAGAATTTTAGTGCTTAATACAAAAAAGATCATAGTAAGACAGCTCATTAATATTTTGTTTATATTATTTGGATGTTGAGATCATATTTTAATATATTGGGTTGAATAAAATATTATTGAAATTAATTTTTCCTGTTCCTTTCTACCTCTACGAATGTGACTTCTAGGAAATTTTATACTACATTTGGGTACATTATATTAGCACTGATTTGGGGATTCAAATATATGTATGTATTTGGGGATATATACATATACATATGTGTACAGATACAGATATATACATACCAATGCACATACATATGTTTGTATATATTCCTTAATTTATGATTTGTGCAAGCTCTGCCTCATATGATTCCAGGCAGGATTGTGCTATCATGTTTGGTGCTATCATATCTTGAAATCCTTCCACAGTTGGTGGGTGAAAGATCAGTTTCTACATATGAAAGGCAGTTTAGGTTATGGACATCAAGAGCATCATGTGCAAAAGCCTATATTTTCAGAGATGCAAGCAAAGCAAAAGTTTAGAATTAAAACAGCTAAAATGTGCCCAAGAACAAAAGATAATGTCAGTGGCAATGTGGTTTTTCCTGTTTCTGAACTTTTTTCCCCCTAAGTATCATTGTATTGATCAACTGCATGAAGGACATCCTAAAATAAAGGCTACATGAAATACAGAATATTTTTCTTTCCAGGATTTAAAAAATGACATTTATAAATATTTTAAAGAAACTTCTACATAATCAGGGCAGTGATCTCTAGCAAAAAGCACCTCTAAGTAATTATGTTCTTGTAGCTACATTTGGAAATTGCTTAACAATGATAAACACTATGTATGAGTTTTTAAAATGTCCCTATATTCAACATATTTCTGAAGAAAAATATCAGCCTAGCCAAGCATTTTTTTTTTGCCAGAACCAATCCTGAGAGCTCAAATTAAAAAACTGGTAAAAATAAAAATATCAGACTGTATAAATGTCCTAGAATTTGACTTTAAATGGGAGAAAAAAATTAAAAATGCATAGAGGTTTCTAAAAGGTCTTTAACAAGCTACCTTAGGAGCTAAATTAAAAAATAGAAGTTGATGTACTAAAACAAATGTTTCAGTGTAGCTCCAAAACTCTTTATAAATATAGCCATTTGGAAGGATGCTTCTGGATTAGATTTTTATTCCTTATGTATCTATATTGGGTGTGCATGCCTTATCTCTGTTGTCATAATTGTCTCTGTAATTTCCTACTAAATAGCCGTTGAAACCACCCTGGCTGCCACCATAGTCTTTATTCTTTCATATCCATATCCTCCAGGTTGACTGTCATACCTGCCACTCCCATAGATAGCCCTGGTCCTCACCCCTCTGGAATATCTGTGACCATGCCCATAGGCCCCAAAGGCACCCCTCTGGTTCCGTGCACAGACTTGCCTGCGTAGTTCACACAGATCTGGTGACCACCCAGAGACTCTCCATTCATGGCTCTTATGGTATCTGAGGCATGCTCTGAATTGGTGAACAAAGTCAAAACTCTGGGATTGCTGAATCTCCTGATCCTTGAAAACGACCACCTCAGAAATAGGCCCAAAGCTGAAATGATCTTCCAGAGCCTGCTCATTAATCAGTGTTGAACTTTAGCCCTCCAACGATGAGCTTCCCTCCTTCAGAGGATATGGCAGTGAATTCAAATCCTGAAAATGAAGAAGTAAAAGGGCTGGATGGACAGCTACCACTGAGGAGCAGAGTGACTGATTGAACTTCTTTGTGAACATTGTTAACCTCATTATGTCTAGTAAGTTCAAAAGTCATGAGAATATTCAAAGTGCAACCCATAAAACAGAAGTTTAAGATTACTATAGAATCATACAAATTGGGAATGCTGAGAAAATGGCTGGAAGAAATTACAGTATGAATCTGAAGAAAAAGAATCATGTGATATGTGAAAGATATGTATCTGCAGTGGATGATAATCAGCAACAGAGCATAAAGGTTCATGAGGAGATGAGAATAACTCGTTTGATCAATATCAGATGCCTGTTTGACCAATTAATTCAGAAGCTGAGCATCCATATGAATCAGGTCAATCTGCTGCTAGTAAAAAATATATAATGAGCTATGCCCTGGCTGGTGTGGCTCAGTGGATTGAGTGCCAGCCTGTGAACCAAAGGATCACCAGTTCCATTCCCAGGCAGGCCATGTGCCTGAGTTACAGCCCAGGTCCTCAGAAGGGGGTGTTTGAGAGGAAACTATGCATTGATGTTTCTCTCCCTCTCTTTCTCCTTACCTTCCCCTCTCTCTAAAAAATAAAGAAATAAAATCTTAAAAAATAAGTAAATAAAATCTTTAAAAAATAAAAAATATAAAACAAGCTAGATGTATTCAACTTATTCAAATTGAACTTGCAATCAGCAAAAGTGAAGGAGTCTTTAGAATAGAATTCATCCTACTGCTAAGGAATTCCTTGTAGAGGATGTTATAATAATTAGGTGTGTGATTTGGGGGGAGGGCAATTCTTGTGAGAATTGGTTTGAATGGAACTAGTGTACACTGGGAAGAGTTGAGGGTTAGAACGGATATCATCATGGAGAAGAATGTCTATTTTGAAAGCCCAGAAGGACAGACTCATCTTTTTATTTGATGAAAACTGATGTTGTGAAGCTTAATAAATGTACTTAAGAAAAGTCTTTCAGGTTCCTCAAGAAGGTTCTCTCTTTGGCCCACTCCTTTTTAGTATGTTCAACTTAAACAGATTAATTTTACTACTCAAGAGTGCTTGGAAAAGTTGCTTTACCATTCGCTCCCTTGGACTCCTTTTCTGTAAAATTGAGGATAATGATAAATAATAGTATCCTTACAAAGTACTTGGGAAAAAAATTAACTGAGTGAATACATATGAAGTGCTAAGGAAAGGACATGGAACAGAAGAAGGGCATACTTATTAGCTATCACTATTATCACTAACACTCTTTCCAGGGCAAACTCATCATTTCAACTGTCATCTGAGATTTATGATTTCTAAGTCCATCACAGATCTTTTTTTTTTTATCCCCATCACAGATCTTGGTCCTACCATTTCATTACCTAGTAGGCATCTTCACTTGGATTATATAAATGGCACCTCAAGTGAAATAAATCAATGATCTAAAAATAGGATTTCCACTCCAAACCAGATTCTCTTTACATGTTCATTCTGCTTATGTATGTCAGTCATACTAGTCACCTCAGACTCATCATTTTCTTTTCTCTTATTCATATCTGATACGGTTGAAATAAAACAAAATGCTGTTTTTTTCCCTCTCTATAAAGGCAATACTTGCTTATTGTAGAAAATTTGGAAAATATGGGAAAACAATTACCCATAACATTACCATCCTAAACTTCCAGTTAAAAATTTCAACATATTTCATGTTTGCTATTTTCCCAGATAATTGAGCCTACTGTATACACAGATATGATCTTTTAAAACCTAAAAATGTCTTCATCACTGGACACATTTTATAAAACTTGTTTTCAACTAAGATTTTAAAATTCAAATTCCAAAAGTAAACATTTCTGAAGAATTAGAAAATACAGGTGACTTAACATCTTGAGATGATTACTGTTAACATTTTGGTGTATGTATAAATTTGGGGGCATTCGAATATATGTACACATATGTGTATATATGTAATTGTCCAAAAGCAGCATTTTGTGGCCTGCCTTAAATCTGCACTTTTAACTTTTTATGTTATCCTAGAAAGCATGAATCTTAACATGTATGCTTCATATTCACATGTGTCTGACAACATACATTTAACCAATCGCCTACAAACCACTCCAATTGGAATATGCACACAGAAATGACCTGAGTGCTAGAAAGAATTACCAAAATTTTTGAGAAACCATCAGGTAAAACATCATTTCATATATCTAGTTCAGTGACATGCAATCTTTTTCATCTCATGGCACACATAAACTAATTATTAAAATCCTATGACATACAAAAACTTATTTTTTGCTGATATAAAAATTGGTATAATTTTGATTCACTCACACCAGAAGGTATTGTTGTTCTGGCTATTGTCATTTTTTATTTTGGCAATCTGAGGGAAAAGAGGTCAGTACCCTCGACTGGTCAGGTACTGCGCGTTTTAAAAATTCTTACAGCACACACCGGTTGAAAATCACTGGTGTAGATACTAGTCCTTGGCCACAGCAAACACTTTTTTCTCTCACGTAGGCCTAAACCGCTGCACTAGCTCTGACAAGCAAAACCTGACCCGGGAATCCACACGACCCCACCCTGAGCCCAGGGCCGGTTGGCCAGCTGGCTGTGCGCAGCCGCAGCGCAGCAGTCGTTGGCGTGGCGCGTATTGCTTACGCAACACGCCGGCGGCGGTGGCTTCTCTGCCGGGCAACTGTGCGTCACAGGCTTTCAGCCGCTTGGCTCCTGGAGACGGTGACTACTGTGGGCCTCAGCGCTGATCTCTCGGCCTCTGGGAGCCAAGTCGGTTGCGCGATGAGGCGCAGCAAGGCCGACGTGGAGCGGTACATCGCCTCGGTGCAGGGCTTCGCCCCGTCGCCCCGAGAGGTGAGTGCGTCCTGGAGTGTCGGGTGGCTTCCGCGTAGGCCTGGCCCGGATCCCGCGTGGCGCCCGCCTCATGGCTTCTGGCGGCCGCCGCTCCCTTGCACGTTCTGATGAGGAGCGGGTCAGCTCATGCGGTCTGGTGTGCCGAGTGGGGCTCGGGAGCTCCAAGGGAAGGGGAGGAGGGGCGAGACCTCAGCGGGAGGCCTAGTGCCAGCTCTTCCTCTGGTCCCTTCCCGACTGTCCTCACCGGTGGGCCCGTCTGTCCCTTGGTTCCTCCTCGTTGGGCTTGGGCGCCTGCCATATCGGGCGGTGTTTTTTTCGTCGCCCGGACAGTTATCCTCCGCGGCGGAGGTGGCGCCTTCTAGGCTTGAAGGTGGCTGGAATCCAGCGGGGTTTGATACAGTTCCGGGGTGGGCTTTTTCTGCTGTGACGGGCCTGTCGTAGGCGTCTCGGTGATCTGAAGCAGGGGCAGCCACGTTTGCAACTGTCTTGACTGACCGCGCAAAAGATACTGGGAATCCCCACTCTGTTTTGGGGCGGGTTTTACTCGCCTCCCCACCTAGCACTGTTTGGAAACTAACTTGCTTTTTTACTTTTTTAAAATTGAAACAGAATCTTGGGAATTGTAAATTTCTTACAGGGCGTTGTTGTTATGCTGTGCCTTAAAAATTTTAACTTTTTGAACCACATGTTCTTAGGGCATTTTTCCTCTATACATTTTGTTCTTACGCGGCTTTGGTGATTGCGTGTGTCTGAGGAAAAAGTAATTAAGAGTGGCTGCAACAGGGTCTTGAGTCGGTTTGCTTGTGGTTGAATCAGCTGTGCTGTTGTTTATAAGCTGTGAGACTTCAGGCAAGTTAAACTCATTTCATCAATAAGATGGAGTTTGGGTATTGGTCGTAACGTAAAGGACAATCCATGTTAAACATTTAGGGCAACACTTGGCACAGAGTAAGCACTAAATAGATGTTGATGTTAAAAAGACAGTAATTCTGACCCGTTGTGGTCAAGGGCCTATGAGAATAAAGCTAAATGATGAAGTACCAAAAAAAAAAAAACCAACCCAAAAACCAAAACAAACACCAAAACTCAAGGTCGATCAGCAACATAATTGTATCTTTTATCATATACTAGGCATATACTGTCTTCTTTTGTGCTCCCAACAACCCTGTGGATATTGACACCTGGAGAGATTAAAGATACTTGTCCAAGATCAATAGGTGGCTTAGCCGAATTTTGGTAGGGGTTTGATTTAGTTTTTTTAAGAAGTAGTGGAGTAGGTTACAGCCTATTCCTCCAGGGGAGAGGAATAGGTATTTATATGCAGACTGTAATTTCAAATTGCTGGTGTAGTCATGAATACAAATATGGTACCTGGATCTAAAACAGGGCATTAATAAGGTTTTTCTGAATCCCTGCAGTTGATACTTTTTCTTCTTTTAATGGAAGTTTAGAGGTTTCTGTGAGGTTGTTATTGGGGACTCTGGCTTCTGAAAATTAAGAACCGCTGGTCTAGACATTAATTAGATTGTTCTTTGAACTACTTAGTTTTTCCATAAAATAAAGAAGGTTGGGGACAAAATTTTAAGGATTGCTTATTGTGGCCATCTTTCTTTTACATTTAAAGAGTGTTATTTTAATCAGATATTTTTCTTCAAACAAGGATAAATTATTTACATTAGAACCTGGGGGTTTCAGTGGAACATTGATTAGCAAGTGAGTAACTTTGAAACTTATGTATTTGATACACTTTTGTCTAAGTAAAGTGACAAAAAAGGGAGGTAGTGGTGGCTGCAGTGACCGATGCTGTGAAGAGTAGAAAGAGATTAGTATTGGGTTGGCCAAGAAGTCTGTTTAGTTTTTTTCCATCAAATTTTTCATTTTCACCAATAACCTTGTTTTGGATATTTTGGCTATTTCCTGATACTGGTTTCTAGTGGGTAGAGGCCAGGGATGCAGCTAAACATCTTCCAGTTCTCTTGTATTTCTTTAATTTTTGTTTTTCCTGATGGCTTCTGTTTCGTTTTCCTATGTTTCTGCCTGGTTAGCTTCCCAGTCCAGACCCCTGATTTCTACTCCTCAGGCAATTTGACAGCTCTTAGTTGTTTGTTCTACTGTTTTCATCTATACTATACTTCTGAATAACACACATGTATACTTTTATTTCCTGATCTCCTTTTCTCCATTTTAGATGCTTTCTACTCTGTTCCTCCAAACCTCTGTCCACAGATGTTTTTATTTTCTTCCTTGTCCTATCAGTTCTGTTAGTAATTTTTAGTTAAAACATTTAACTAAATAGAATACATAGAATATTTAGTGCATTTGAGTTACCTTTACAGGGTAGTTTTATTTTTTTCTGGAGTTAATAATTATTTATTGGTTTGTTTAGTTTTCTGTGATGTGTTACTAATTCTTTATCCAAACTCAATTTAAACTCTCAAGTGTGATCAAACAATTCACATCATTAATTTCAAATTAAAAACTTTTTTTTTTTTTAAAGAATCTTCCTTCTGGAGCATTCTTGTTTTACTGCACTAACCTGGAGTGGTTTGTGTTTCTGTTTGCCACATAGCTGTGATCTTGGGAGTTTCCTTGATCATTTTGAGAAATCCTTTCACTTTTCTGTGTTAGACTTTTGCTTTCTTGTAACTCTTATCCTCTTGATTTACTTCCTCTGTTGTGGTGTAGCACAATCTCCAGTTTGCTTTGAGAAGGAATGTGTGAGATTTTTTTTTAAACATAGTATGCCTGAAAAATGTGTCTATCTAATTTAATTGATAGTTTGGTTATCAAATTCTAGGTTTGAAATAATTGTTTCTTCAGTTCTAAGAGCAGCACTTATTTTTTGATCATTGGTACTATTGTTAGATGTCTGATGTGATTCTCATTCTTGATAGCTTATAGGTTTTCTGAAAGATTCTTTTGAATTGGCAAACTTATTTCCTTCAATTCTGGGACATATCTTTGAGGACCTCACCGCACCCCCCCCCCGTGTGTGTGTGTGTGTGTGTGTGTGTGTGTGTGTGTGTGTCTCTCTCTCTCTCTCTTTTCTGTCATCATTGTGATGTGTGTTTTTAGTTTAAATTTTTTTATTTTTCAATTACAGTTTACATTCAATATTATACATTCTGTATTTTTCACATGTACAGCATAGTGGTTAGAAAACTATGTGCTTTACAGAGTGTTTCCTCTGATGCTTCAAGTAGTCACCTGTACCCCATACATCGTTGTGATAGATATTATTGATGATATTCCCTATGCTGTAATCTACATCTGACTATTCTGTAACTACCAGTTTGTACTTAATCCTTCACCTTTTCCACCCAGATCTCCACCTCTTCCCTCACTCTGACAACTGTCAGTCTTTTATCTATGAGTCTTTCTATAAAAGTTCTTTAGATTCCACATATAAGTGAAAGCATAACTTGGTTCTGGGTTGATTCTCCACATTTTTCTCTATTATTTGTGCCTTCTTCTGTTTGTTCTATTTTATAAACTTATCTTTCAGGGTATAGGGATTGGGGAAGTCACCATTCATTATCTAGACTTTGCTTATCCTCCTTTGTAACCCCTGCCCTCACCCTTATTGGGTCTTCACAAGTTTGAAATTCATCAGTTTATACTAAGAACAAGCTCATTTACTTCAGCTTTTTGCAGAGGGTGTAGGAGAGGTGGGAGAGTCAGTTGTGGCATCTTTCAAGGTCTGAACATTTCTACAATGTTTTTATTCACATCAATTCTTGATACTTAGCAGCTTAAGTGACTTCAAGTGTTTGCTTACAGTGTCATAAAGTGTCATGGAAAGAAGCACGCTGACTGCATCACAAATAGTCCTTTATAGCATTGCCTCTGCTCCTTTCTACCTATGTGTATCTTTACACAAGGCACTTCTTCAGTTCCTTTGTGAAATGAGCAAATTGGAGACAGAAGATTATCAAATTTACCCCAAATTTTATGGCTGTGTACTTCAGTCTTTAATAGCTGTTGTTTATCTTAAGATAGTCCTCTTTAATGAGATAATTGGAAGCAAAATAGGTTAATGGAGTTGATTTTTATGTGTTAACATTGTATTGTGAGTATCTATTCATTTTAAAAAGGAAGAAAGCTCTGTTCCTTTTAGTGCCATCTTGACTGTTATGTATTATTATTGTCATAAACTTCCTCATATCTTTTAAAATTATGAGTTCAGCCCTTGCTGGTGTAGCTCAGTGGATTGAGCGAGCACGGGCAGTGAACCAAAGGGTCCCTGTTTTGATTCCCAGTCAGGGCACATGCTTGGGTTGTGAGCCAGGTCCTCAGTGAGGGCTAAGTGAGAGGCAATGATACATTGATGTTTCTCTCCCTCTCTTTCTTCCTCCCTTCCCCTCTCTCTAAAAATGAATAAAATCTTTTAAAAAATGATGTGAGAAAATCAAAAAATAAAATAAAATGAAATTATGAGTTCGTGGGCAGGGGTGGGAAACTGTACTCAATTCTAGTATATGCCTTTGCTTTTAAAAAGTATTGCTGATTTTCTTGACCTGTTTTTGCAGGTGTTAAGAATACTGAATGAAGTTTAAGATTGCTTATAGTTCTTTAGTTTTAGAATATACCTTGTTAAGGAAGATGTAGTGTCAGTACTGTCATACTAAGATCACTTGGAATAATTTTCTGAGTGTGTGTCACTATTTTAACATAAAATTAGAATATTTTTAACAGCTCTGTTGAAGTAGAATTCACCTACTATACAGTTCACCCATGTAAAGTGTACAGTTTAATGAGTTTTGGTATGTTACTTTATTGACATTTTAAATTATGAAATATATATAATAAAATTTGCCATTTTAACCACTTTTTTTAAAACATATTTTATTGATAATGCTATTACATTTGTCCTACTATCCCCCCTTCGTTCCCCTCCACCCTGAACACCCTCTCCCACTCCCCACCTTTAGTTCATGTCCATGTGTCATCTTTAGCTTCTACATTTCCCCTTCTATTCTTGCCCTCCCCGTCTATTTTTTGTCTACCCTCTATGCTACTTATTCTTCATACTTCCCCCCTCCTCCTCCC
>JAPYXV010003013.1:0-12635 GCA_028533065.1 Trachops cirrhosus
TACAACCCTTTATAGATAGCCTCTCTTCTTTTTTTTTTTAATTTTTTAATTTTAGTTTATTCAGTACAGTTTCTATCCTTGATAGCCTCTCTTCCCAGTGAGCGCGCAAGTCTGCTAGGCGCCACCCAGGCGCTCGACAGGCTTTCTCATTTAATCTTTCCCACACCTGTTAAGTAGGGACTGCTAGCCTGCCCATTTTCCCTATGACATGTGAAGTTCAAAGCAGTTGGAGAACTTGTCCCGTGTGCACACAGTGCAGTGGTGGTCTCAGGACTTGAACCCTGCTCCCCCGATTTCCAAACCCCGAGTTCTACTTCTTGTATGAAACAAACCAGTGAGAGATGATCATCTTTTGAAAGCACTGTATGTCCATACAGATGAAATGTTCCCCGTTATCAGTCAGGTTTAAGTCATATGTTTGCTGTCCATGAGTACTTGTCTCCTGGAATAAAGAGTCGTCGTTGCCTTCAACAGAGGCCCATCTCCAGTGTTGATGAGTCTCAGCACCACAGGGAGATAGCCCAAGGGTGTCTGCTGTTTTACTATATGAAAAGAAATTCTGTCCAAATGTAAATCAGATCATTAATAATAAAACTAGGTTTCATGTTCTTAGAATTCAAGATTATGTACAGAAAATAAACAGGCTAAAATGACTGTGGAAATTTCTATATCTAAAACAATTATTAGAGTGCATTCTGTAAAGGTCAGTAGTGTTGACAAAATTTTGAGATTAACTAGATAAAAGTCAGAAAAAAAATGTTTCCTTGATGCAGTGTATATGGTTTGTCAGGATAACGTGCCTGCGGTGTTCACTGCAATTTTGGAAAGCCTGAATTTCCAAACAACTCAAAAGGTAATCTTTTTAAATTCGGGCTGGGTCATGCGCTTGAGTAAAAGTTCACTCGGGTTAATGGGAAAAAATAACAGCAAAGGGAAGGAAGCGCGAAGAGGGCAGGAGGGCTCTTCTGGAAGCAGCCTAAGGAGATAAGCAATGCTCCAGTGGAGAAGTCGCCACCGAGCCAGCATTCAAGAGGGGCGTGTTTGTTAGTTGTTTCGAAAATGCAGATCAAGTGATAATTTCCAGCTGTCTCCAATAAAAGTTAAACCCAATAGAAATACATTTTAATTTTCAAAATGCTCTGCTTTAAATAAATGCAAAAGTCACGACGAAGAGCCCCGGGCTCAGCGTGTAGGTTCCAGCTGTAGGAACTCATTTACATGAAAGGCCCATCCTGTCTCCTCCTGAAATGCCTCCCTACTCGAAAACGCTGTGCGGCCCAAATGTTCATAAAGCGAGCCGAGGATGCAGGCGGCCGGCGCTGACAGCTGCGGCCATTTATTTTTCAAACTCCTGGTCATGTTACGGCAGGCCTGCTAGACGGGGGGCAGGAGAGTAAAGGGGAAGAGAAGTTGATGAAAGAAACAGCCAGAAGACCTCTAGCACCTTTTCACAAACCTACTGTTCAGATGTCCTTGAATTTTAAATCAGAATCAGATCGATGGAAATTAATTTTATGTCATTAAATTCCCCAAATAAATATTCCCTTTGGTGTTAGCCACATCACCTAAAAAAATGCACAAAGAGAATTTTAAAGCTTTAATCAATTATAGAAAAGAAAGGACTCTAATTTCATGGCACTTTTGCAAAAATATTGTAATGCTCAAGTATGGTTAGCTAAAGGGCCCAGCTCTTTAATTCTTTTAAAAGTTGTTCACTGAGATCCCACTATGCTTTAAGTCTATGGTGGACACCCGGGTGGAGTAAACTGTAGTCCAAACTCTCACATTGCCTGTTTCTGCTTTCATTATTTTCCTTTGACATAACAGGACGTTTTATGAAAGGCCCTGCCCCTCTGCTAAGGATCCAGCAGCCACGTTTCTCCATGGACGAGCAATGGGCTGGCAGGTTGACCTTGGACGTCCTGCGCCACCTTGGCCAGTGGCCTGCTTAGGACCAAAGACTCCGAGTCCACCTCAGGAGCGTCTTTGAAAAATTCTGATATCACACTGATTTCATGCTTCTTAGACTCATCTGATGCTAGAGGTAGGTCAGTTTTTCAGTAATTCCCCATGACTCTCGTAAAAGCTCTGGGAGTATAGATACAACATATACATAAATATATGTAGATTTACATTCACATGCACAATTTTTGATGTATCCATATGTTTAAAGAGTTTCAATGCTGATAAGTTCTTTTTCCTGGCATTTCACTATTCTTAAATTCTGGATTACAGGTAATCTTCACCCCTTGTGAAATTTCAAGTGACCTATATTCATCAGAGTATCTGTAGTCTAAGTGTATTGTAAGGACTGGCGTGTAAGAGAATGAACTTTTTTATCTTCACTCACATCTTGGCTAAATGTAGTACATTCAAAAATATCTCTTATTACTCATATTTTCCACTATTTCTTCTTTTCATTGTTAAGTTGTTTAAACACAGTTGACCTACATTGCTTCTGACTTTTCATGTTGCCCCAAATCTGCTTTGTCTGTCACCCGCCGTGGAACCTGCGATATTGATCAGCATCACTATCCCTCCCATTAGTAAAGCCCTGCCTTTTTATTCAGGCATCGTTATCCATGCACACCTATGGTTCCGATCTCCAGTTCTGACACTTCGCCTTTGTTCACACTCGTGTCCCTTTGGGTAATCCATTATGACCCCAAACTCAACTTCCATCACGCAGGTATTCTTACCTCTCAAAACAAACACCGTTCCTTTGTTAGTGACAGAAGCACATTTCTGTCACCCAGGATTACACCCTGAATTATCCTGTTTCCCCCCTACCATTCTCCATCCTCCTTTACCAAGACTTGTCCTATGTCACTTTTATGCAAAACTGGCTATTTACAGTTGTGGGTGCAAGACGGTGTTCAGGGCTGTGAACAAAGCTTTCTCGGGGACTCTGCACGAAACTGTCTGGAGAGTGTTGGAAATACATGCTGGACGGGCGATTCCAGTAGAAGCTACAAGGGGATTCCTACTGTGTGAGCTGAACAAAATGTGTCGACATGGTTCGCATTGGGAGCCAGCTGAGGGTACGGTCCTGGTAAGTATTTTCACGTACGAATTCAGGGGCATTTTTCTCATGGTTTTTATCTCCCACCAATTTTCATTCTCAGTTACTCGTGGGTTAAAAACCGGCACTTCTCCCTTTGTTCTGGAGGACGCGTTTCCATGTAAGATCTGAGTTGCTTCTAGCAGCAGCGGCCGGGGAAGCAAGAGCACAGGTGGGAAAGCTGGGAACTTGGAGGGTGGGAAGAAGGAGGGCGTGCTGGAGGAGCGGGACAGCGGCTCAGCTCTCTGCACATTCTCCAGGGCAAAAGTGAAGGCATTTCGGTAACACGTAACTAGGTAGTTCTGCATTCTTATAGTGCATTTGGACTTGAATTTGGGCTTGAAAAAATTATCTACATCACATGATGTTACATCATTTGAAAGAATATTTTAATTGGTCCATCTGGCATTTGAAATAATTTTTACTTATTATAAAGCAGGTGTTCAACACTTCTGAATATTCCATCCTTAATTAAAGCTTGAAGAAAGTAAGATCATGTTTCCTACTTTAAAACTTAAAATTCTAAAGTTACTAGAAATTGATAATAAAATGTATGGAATCATGTGATTTTACAGTTTAGATAACTAATGATCAGATATCACTTCTTGAATTTTAATTCTTGACATAGTTTTGTTTTGAACTTGAGACATGTACTAGGTAAGAATCAATATTTGGAGATAGTTTAAATTTAAACTTAGTTTATTTATCCAGTTGAGAAAATCAAGTGTATTCTCATTCTTCAGTAGCATATAGTTCATCAAGCACTTACTTTTGAAATGAGAGTTCACCTTAGATTTGTGGTTTTGGGCTCTTTTTTAAAATAGAAAATGAACCTATCATTTTATACCTCAAAGCAAACATACATTAAAAACATGTAGCCTATGTAAATAAATAGAGTTTTAAAAGATGATCTGGGTTTCCTTTAAGCTCATATTTTGTCACAGTTTGCCAGGATCTTGAAAAGAATTTGATGATCATTTGAAGAGACTGTATTATCCCTATAAAAATGAAAAGGAGCATTATTTGAATCTTCCTTATGATCTGTATGGAGAAGACCATAAAGATGGAGAAAGTTACTAGCACTGCTATTGGATACACAAGAGGTTAATCAGCAATACACGCAGAGAGTCTGTGACAAATTTAGGAATATTACAATCTCTGGCGGAAGGCTCTAGGCTTTTTAATTGGCAAATTCCATTCAAAACATCTATTAACGTTTAGATAAATAACTGGGGGGGGACCCAACAAGGACCCAGCTCCTGCAGTGAAGAGTTGGGCGAGCACTCCAGTCCCACTGTATGGGTGAATTCCCTCTGCCAAAGCACCTCCCGATTTAGGGCAAGGGACGGGATGGCAAACAGCTCTGGGACATCCCAGTTTTCCTGGAGATGACAGTCAATTAAGGTAGACAAATGGGAAAACTACATTCAAATATCAACAAATATCACAAAATAAAAAACACACATATGTGACTATTTAGGCTGTGATAGGACAGACTGATTTCATTCTATGTGCGATGAGAAGTAACTGGGAGGTCACTAAAAAGAAGAGTATGTGATGATAAGTAAAGTATATGAGGAAGTGCCTAAGTAAAATAAATCCAAATATTGGCTATGTATCCCCAAATAATGGTTCCGATTTGCTATAGCAGTCACGGTATTGATGGGTAGAGATGAAAAAGCAAGGGAACCAACCCACTGCCTTGAGCAAGATGCTACTGGTTGTTGGCATCAGCTCAGAGCCCGGGGTCTAATCGCTCGCTCATTCCAAGCAGATTGCAAACTGCAAGTCTAAGTTAGGTCAATAGCGCTAACTTGTGACTGATTATAATTAGAATTCGAGCTTCATAATTCACCGTAATAAATGTCTTTCACTTGAGAACCAAAGACTATTAAGGCCGCTTCCACGTAGGGGGAAAACTCAAACCTAGATGAAAACCGTGCAAACTGATATAATGAGCAAATAATAGGAATGGAATTCAACGTAGTCAAGGGGCAGTTGGATATTTTTGAAATGCCTGAAGGCGCTGTGCTATTTGTTCCTCCATTTATACGGTCACAGCGGCGTGTTCTTGGTCGCAGTAACAGTCAGCATCGGAGCGCCGAACCGCGGTGTGAGAAGGTTCCTACACTGAGGCTGCCGCGAGGGGGCGGAGCCACAGGCGGGTCTTTGAGCAGGAGCCCCGGAGTTTCTGAACGCAGCCATTCAGAACAGGCTGGACGTCCTTGGCCTGCAAGCGCAACCCCAGCCACCCAGCTGTTCACGCTCTTAGTCCTTCCGGTTGAGTATCTGCTACACGAAGCACCCATACATCTGTGCTCCCTCTGGGCCCTACCCGAGTTCCTGACCCACAGGATCTGTGAATGTAACATAAAGGCTTCTTTCGAGCCGCTGGGTTTTAGGGTAATTTGGAATACAATAAAAGTCAGGGGATATGAGTAATAAAGAGTGTTTCCATTTTTTTAATGAATCACTGTGACTACATTATGGCATTATAGGATGCATTTTATACTAACTTGCATTTATAAAGATATCCGCCAAGAAAATAAAATAAAATGCATGTATAATAATTCATTAGAAATTTCTTTATCAGCCCTGACTAGGAAGCTAAATTGGTTGGAGCATCGTCCAGTACACCAAAAGAGGTTGTGGGTCCGACCCTTGGTCAGGGCACATCCCTAGGTCGTGGGTTGGATTCCCGGTGGGGGGCATATGAGAGGCAACTGATCAGTGTTTCTCTTTCACATCAGTGTCTCTCTCTCTGTCCCTCTAAAATCAATAAAAACATATACTTGGATGAGGATTTATCAAAAACGGTTTCTTATGTCTGCTTTTGCCTGTCATAGCCCACATGATCATCTCTTATTTCCCCTTTATTTTAAAAAGTGTCTGGTACACTGCACGACACATGATAGAGGCTCAGTACATATTCGAATCTTCTTTGAAATCAGCTTTTCTATTCACGTGGTGAATGCCATAAAGAAGAGCTGAAAAGTGAAAGGCAAGCCTTACAGAAAAAATGGTTTTTACCTTTGGAAATTATTAGGAAACCTTTTTAATGGCATAGATAATTAATTTTTTTTTCAGGTATTAACTAAAGCATTAGCTACATCTCTCCACAGTACAAAAGTGTCACTGAACTGTAATTATACTGATCTCCCACCTTCGAAAATGAGGAGGAAAAAGCCTTGCCGTATCTGAAAGGAAATCATCTGTGAGCATATCATCTAATTTGCAATCAGAAGAAACAGACACTGTTTCTGAGTACTTAATATTAGGACAAAAGTAAATTATACTTTTAACTTCAATTGAATTCCTAGGTGAGGTTACCACGCAGCAAGGACAAAGACGGTTCAGTCCCTTTAAGGGCTGCACGTGGCTTCTCTGTGGCCGTATTCTTCAACTTCGGTCACGTTCACTCCCAGACACGTCAGCTGAGCTCACCGTATTGTACACAGGCTTATTTTAAGGCAACAGCAACCTTGATTAAGGAACTCGATCAGACTACTAGTTAACATTCGAGTCACGCTGGAACTATTTTAGGTAGTTCCCTTTTTCTTTTTCATAAATAACTGTGACTATGTTATAGAAGTGAGTGGATATGTTAAAATGAAGATGTTGCTTTAGCTCTATTTATGGATACGTTAAAATTGCAATATTCAGTTAAGTTCTCAAACACGGCATTCCTGGCCCGTGAACATCTACGCTGACAGCCCGCAATCACTGATACCCTACCTACATCTGCGAGGGCTAGTCAAGGGGGTGGACAGAGTGAAGGTGAGCTTGGACAGAGAGCCTTCCTGTCTCCTGTTGTCCACTCGAAGAGAAATAGCAGAGGGGAGCCAACCAGCTGTCCTACAGTCGTTGTCACGCCCCCAAGAGAATGGGCCTTTGATTGTTGAGGGGACAACCTGGTGCATCTTAGGGTGAAGTGTCCGTCACAGCACTTTATCCCAGTCTTTTGTGCAGCTTCCGGGGAGCAGCCTCTGCCCTGGATGCACCTGCTGGCTGGACAGCCTACATTCGTGCCCGCCTTGCAGAGCCATGCCTCCCTCCACCCGCTCAGAAACGGCGACCGCGCCCTACAGCACACAGTGAATTACCGTCCGGGAATGCTGGCACTGTCTCATGTAAACAAGCGTCTTTATCAACTTCCAATGCCTTTCAAGAGAAATTCTGGAACCTTTACCTCTCTCTGTCTCCCTTCCTCTTCTCTCTCTCTCTGTGTCTCTCTCTTTCTCTTACACACATGTACACATAAGCACGCACAGGCACACGGACATTCACTCACATTCCCTTGAAGAATAATACTGGTAGAAAAGCAAACCGTTTTTCTCGGTTGAAAGTTTTGATAAGACATGCTTAAATTAATTCTGCAGGACTGCTGAAAAAGAAAACCACAGGACCGAGGGCTTGGACGTAGCCTATACTTTTAGTGCTAAAGACTAATTTGCAATTAAGCATCTTAAAAGAAACTGCTTACTACTTCTACTAAGCACTGTGATCCAGAATGACTCATTAATTGCCAAAAGCAATCCAGACTTAAACCTCTTCTTCTAGAACGAACAAAACTCCGTGAATTATTTGAAAAAATATGCATGCAATCTGTCACCGAAATAGCTCTCATTTGTTTACGTGGATTTTAAAAGGTAAGGGTTTGGGGAGAGAGTCTAATAAAAAGGCTGCCAGGTTACCTCACCCTGCTGGCAGTAACTATGTTTACTGCAAGAGCAATATAAGCGGCTTAAAACATGAGTTCCTGACCTATGGATCTTATTGGAACTTCCTATGCCAGGCTTGGGCTCCTGGGCTCGGGAGAGTCACTGGGACATACATTGTCTCATGAAACTGATCCCCTTGCTCAAAATCCTATTTTATTTTCACACCCAACATCCAATTTCTCTCTGTATTTTATTAATCCATAAATCAATAATGAGAACAGAGAAATGGTTTTACTTAAAATACCTGCTTTTGGCTTACTGAAAAAATAAACAAAGTCCCTGATTAAGGGTCCAGAGTTGTGTTCGGCTACATTCTTCTCTAGGAAATGGCAGGAAAAAAAATAAAGGCAAAAAAGGAGAGAGAGAGCAGCCATTAAGATTAGATTGAAAATTGTGTTTGGTAGAAATGTTGATAAGAATTTGTTGTGTTAAATTCAAATATCAGGATTTTTTTATTATTTATTTTTTGGAAATGATCAAAGGGTAGCATTACTAGATAGCCTCAAATTAAATAATAAGTATCCATTAGGGCGAAAAGGAAACTTATTTGTATGTACATCAGTAGGATGGGGGCCCAGATTTTGAGAAATCCAGGAAAGATAACTGCCCTGTACAATTCTGAGGTCACGAACTTTGCTGCGTAAATCAGTTTGGCTACAAGAGAGATGTCTCAGTTACACTGATCTCCTCAAATCAGCTTTGAGGTCGCAGTGACATGCTTCATGATGTTGACTCTATGTGTGGGAATACTATGGGCTCATAGTAAGCTTTCCAACATAAATGCTATCGGAGGCTCGCAATGTTCCCTGAAACAGTTCATGATTTGGTGCTTGATTAAACAGCATTAGATATCTCATTAGGCTCTTTGAGAAGCTCTCCAAGCCTTTTTTATCTTTGTAATTTTTAATTATACCAGAGCATGTTGTAAACAGCACCTCCAGTGCCCAGTCCCTTCTCTGACATTCTGGTGCACCTTCAGTCCATTTTGAGAGCTCTGAGTGCCTACGGGGGAGACGGAGCTGGGGGCACCTCCTCCACCTGGCCCAGCACCCGCAGGCTCCGCTCAGGGCGCAGGGCGGAAACAGAGTCAGGTAGGAAAGGGCTGGTCTGGGGAAAGTAAGGAAGGTGAGGAAAAGCTTCTGACCTGCTTTTCCTCCGTCCAAGTTGAATGCACTCAGGCTGCTTCACCTCCTGCCCTGCTTAAACAGTTTTCATGCTGACACTCATTTTGGCAAGGATGGGCCCAATGAAGAAATGGGTACCCGCCTTTATAAGGCAAGGACGAGTTACATATGTTTACTTAAATGACGAAAGTTGAGTCTCCTTAATTCACAATGATGTATTTCCTTACGAAGGAAAGATATCAGGTAAACCTCAGTTAATATATTACCATGTCGCACTCTCAGTAACTCGGCACAGACAGTATTTTAAAACGCACCAACTCTGTTAGTGGGGAGGTATATAAACCGTCCTCGGAGAGCTCAGGATACTGTGAAGTGAGCACACGCTCATTATGAGTCCATGAATCTTGAGATTGATTTATTGGGAAAATTAATAAAATCTAATGAGAGCTTTGTCCTAAACCTTGGAATATAAAATACCTTTTATGCTCTAATAAAATGAATCAGGCTAATAAAATGTGTGCATATTCTAAAATGATAAAATGAAGCGAAAGTGCTCAGAATTCCCACCCTGCTCTCAGTTTTACCGGCGCAGGAGCCATAGCTCCGCGACACAAAGCTCAAGCCCACTCTCGTCCCCCTGGTGTTTGGGGCTCTCTAGCCGACTCAAACGGCCTCATAGCTGAGTCAATCAGTTATGCATAAAATGGCTGTTAATAGGCTCATGTACCACCATGGGGCTGCAACTAATTCAGTTGTTTCTTAAAAATAGGGCCGAAGTTAACTGTCAGTCGTTCGCAATGACGCCCTGCCTGCTCCCTGTGCGCTACTCAGCTGGGGGAGGTTTCACCCTGCGCACCCCCAGGGGACATTTAAGAACATGGGGGAAGGTTAGATTGTCTTTTGGGCTTGGGGTGGTGAGCAGTGCCCCCTGGCATCGAGCCAGTCGAGTCCTGTGATGCCCAGGACAGTCCCTGAAAAACCGTGGCCACAGCAAGCACTGTGACTTTGCGGAAGGACACAACTGTAACTCGCCAGGGTCCTTTTCTGCATGGGCATGCCATTATTTGCAAGTTGGAATGAGGAATTACCTCATAGCATGTTTGTAAAAAATGTCATAGTAATTATAATAATCATTTGTTTCTTGCTGTTCCTCAAGCATTCCAGGCTGAGTCTCACATCAAAAATTTTGCATATTTTTTGTCTTCTGCCTGGAATGTTGTCTCCACAGATTTAGCTGTGGCTTCCCTCCCCAGCGGCTTCCGGTTTTGTGCAAACATAACCAAGTATCTAAAAGTGACCTCAGCGGCAGGCAAGTCGACAGCAACGCTGTACTCCTGTACTCCCTGTCCTCTTCCTCCGCCCACATTTGCTCGGTAGAAGGCATTATGCCCTGATCTGCTGTATAAATGTTCTGTTTTGTTCTGTTTAAGTCCCAGCTCTCAGCGCCTCGGCACAGGGCCTGGGGTAGAGCTGTGCTAATTACAATTTACTAAATGAGAGCGTTGTCGAGCGCCTGCTCTGTCCAGCGCTCAGCAGGCGCCCGAGACAGCCCCAGGAAGAAAAGAAGTCGGGTCCTGACACAGCTTCAGTTCTGGTGGGAAGTCATAACACAAGCAGTATGGCTCGCGCCTCATCTGCCCTGCTCCCCAAGACAGCTCTGGAAATTTCCACTGGTCTGCCTGTTGTAGAACCTTCTGGAATCGTTACAGTACTATTTAACAGTGGAATAATACTTCTTCCTAGAAAGCCTCTCTGAGCTTCTGTAACACCAAACTTCTTTGTGGGTACTCTTTCTCTTACTTCTCTGGTCATTCCTTAGATTTACAAATTTCTGAAATCTGGCCCTCATAATTGCATCATCTAATGCCATCCAAGGTCAAGTTGGCATTGAAACTCCATTATGTAAGTGCTTATGCCTTTCCCAGCACACGCAAATATAAAAACTATTACCTACTCATTGTACTTCATTTGTTAAGGTAAAAACACCTTGCAAGTAAAGTCCCAAGGAAACACACATAAGAATATGACTACTTCACTTCCTCATGCTATATATGTATTTTTTTACGTTAAAATTTTCCTTTAGAGCTCAGAAAAATATTAGCAGTTGAACAGCATGTGGAAGCTTGTTTATAGCATTCTCTGCTAGGTTGTAAAGGACCCACAAAAATAGTAATTTTGAGTGTAGAATATGTAATTTATTTCTACTAAAATGCTCATAATCTAGTTGAGAAAATTATATCCTGCTTATACACATACAGAGCACCAGGGACACGAAAGCATTAGATGGCAGTGCGCTTCGCAACGCTGCATTTTCGTGTATGGGATATGCATACACACGTATCAGCTAATTAAGCATGTTTACTGGACAAAGCATAGACTTTAGAAGATAGAATCGAACCCCAGTTTACTTCCTGCTAACTGTGTGAATTAAGTCACTTAGCTTCTCTGAGTGTCGATTTTCTTATGTGTATCATAATGATCACTCTTACTTTCAAGGTTCAAAGATCAGAGAGAAAATATGTTTGGCATACTTTCAGAAGACTGAAAAATTGTAGCTGCTATTTTTAGTATATCACATAAAAATGGGATAGCTTACCACCCTGACCAGCATAGGAAGTATTGGTTTACAATTGCTTTACTTCTATAATTTGATTGCTTTTTAATTAGCTATCATTCATCCCTAGCCGAGCTGTAAAGGAAATCTGTAAAAAGTTCCTTTTAATATGGCCAAATATGCCATTCCCTTTATTATTTATATTTCTATTATTTACAGCCCCACTTCAGTCTAGACTTCTGCTTCTTAACGAGTCTTATCCTGTGTGTCTCTTTTGCCGTCACCCTGGAAGTCCCGCCCACCTCTCTCCTGGGTCTGAGACTCATGTTGTCCTGGTCCCGCACTGTCTTGCTTGTTTGATTTACCCCCCTGTTTTAGTGGAACACAATCACCAGTGGATGTGTCAAAGGAGTGGCATGGAAATACACTGTGGGACCATTTGCTGGTCTGCAAACACTTTAGAAAATTACATTTGATGAAGGCAAAAAGAGAACATGGGCGCGTTGAATTCAAGGTTAGAAAATATTTTCATCCAGAATTTTCAGGCAGGGAACAGCGTCCTTTGGTTCCCACTGTTGGTGTTAGGACGTATGGGGCGCTCCAGCTCCTACTCCTCTCTGCATAATACTCCCTCCCTGTGAAAATTACTAGGTCGGTCTTTGTGGGCTTGGGCCCCTGACAACCGCACGGTAATGTGTGTTGGCGCACAGCTTTTTACTACGGACGTTTTTTCTTTTATAAGTTTTTTCCTCCTCAAGGTCTATTTTCTTGGAAGTTCCATTAGGAAAATAGACATCCTGGATTATCCTCTGACCTTCCTAACTCTTTTCTCCTATTTTCCAGCTTTTGTCTTTTTAATCCTATTCCAAAATCATATCGTAAAGTGCATATTCCAAACATCTATAGATTTTTTAAAAAATTAATTTTTTTCCAAGACCTTCTTACGTTTTTATAATTCCATTTTTAAACCTCTCCTCATCTCATGTCCATACTATCTTCTTTCATCTCTTTGATGATATCAGTTATAGTTTTTTGTTGTTTTTGCTCAATTTTCTTTGAGGTGGTTTTTTCCTCTGTATGGCTCTTTCTCTTGAGTTCATTTTTTTTTTTTAGTTTCTTTTGGTCTCTGTCTTTCATATCGGAGGCTCCATCAGAGGTCTGGTAACCCTCAGCTC
>JAPYXV010003014.1:0-12633 GCA_028533065.1 Trachops cirrhosus
AAGAAATATTAAATTATATATTGGGCCAAATTTATCTTATAAAAACAATTATATTGGGCCAGTAAAAACAAGTTAAGAGATTAAATGATCAGGTTCATTGCAAAATAATGAAGGATACCATTTCATTATCAAATGCATCTGTGTGTGTGCACACATGGGTATGTGTGCATGATGAATGGAAATTAATATGTGACACTCTAAGAGCATGCAAATCAAATAGTTGATGGAGATTAACTCTGGAAAGGAGAGCAATTATCTATATATTTTGGAAAAGGCAGGAATCAAATAGAATCTTATTATCACTTTTGCTTAGTAAAACTCAATTTATTAATAGTATCAGTCTACATATTAATTGCTTTTTCAATAAAGGGGGACATAGTTTAAAGAACAGCATAATAGGCAAAAAAGGTAAATTACAATATAAAAAGAAAAATAAATGAAAAGGACAATAACCATATTAAAAATGAGTAAACTAAAACAGCATTATATGCAATGTTCACATAAAACATTTTTACCCATGGCATTAAAGGGATTGCTATTGTCCTCTGAAGGTAGGAAACAAACAAACAAAAATGATATAAGCCATTGTTTGTAGAAGTATAAATTGGTGCACTTTTCTCAAAAAATTACTTGGTAGTATCCATAAAAATTAAAAGGCATATACCATTTTAGCTGCAAATACATTTCTAGAAAATTTTTCTACATATATGAAGTAAGACATATGTAAAGAGATACTCATAGTACACCATTGGTAAGAGTGAACAATAAAATGCTTATAAGTGGGGGAATAATTAGATATGTTGAGTGATATTTAGCTGCAATTGTTAAGTAAAAAAATAACAAGCATATAAAGTATGACCCCAATTATATTTAAAATGTTTTGTGAAACTGCACTAAGAAATTGAGAAGGAAAGGGTTAACAGTAATTTCTTAGGAACTCATTCTTCCCTTCTTCTGGAAATTCAGTTGACTTCAGGGCTGTGTTTAGGAAAAGATACATATGTTCAGCGGAGAATCCCAGCAGAAAGCATCTTAACCAAGTGATCCGGGTTAACATCACCAGCACACCTCTACCTACTGACATCACGCAGTTCCTAAAGGACACATCAAGAAGAGCACAGCATCACTTCTGTGTTATACTTGCCAAAAGTGCATGTGTTGAATCCAATTATTTTAAAAATCTGACAAATCCAGTTTGGGAGATATTTCACAAAATAATGGACCAGCACTCTTTGAAAGTGTCAAGGTTTTGGTAGACAAGGAAAGATTAAGGAATTATCACAAATTGGAGAAAACTAAAAAGATGTAATAATATGAAATGTAGGACTGGATCCTAAAAGGGAAAAATTATATGATCATGCAAATACTTTTAATTAATAATATTGCACTATGGTTGATTCTTAATGTTGTTAGTTATACTGTGGTAAGATGTCAGTGTTAGAGAAAATAGGTGAAAAGTATATTTGAATTCTCTGCACTTTTCTTTTTGCTTCTACTGTGTCTAAAATTATCTCCAAACAAATTTTAAAATGCATATGTAACCAAGGGAAAAATGAGAAAAATAGGCCATGAATTTCCTTATACTGTGACATTTTAGTATATTGTTAAATCAGTGTCCCCTAATGAATCATACCTCCTAGTCTCCACACGTTCACACATTGACTAAAGCCTTGCCATGTGATTTGGATTGGTCAATGACAAATCAGCACATATGAGGCAGGCAGAGGCTTGTTTGGTGCTTGAACATGGCATTTTCCTCCCAGAATGCCCCTGTCACCACGTACTCCAGCAGGCTATTCTGCTGGAGGGGCCAAATGGAGGGGAATGAGGCACCCAAGACAGCAGGCTCAGCTAAACACCAGACCTGTGAGAGAGACTTTGTGGGATGATCCAGCTTCAGTCAAGTTACCAGGTAACAACAGCTGTATGAGAGATCCCAGTCAAAACCAGCAGAAAAACCAACCAGCTGATTCTAGACTAAATTGAAGAATTGTAAGAAAATAGCTTGTGTTTCTCTTAAGCCATAGGCCTAGGCATTATTCATCATGGCAATTACTCAACTATGTATATAACTTGATATGTCATTTATGTTCAATAAAGTAAATGTGACAAGCAATACTTTTTTAAAAATGTGTATGCATAGGTTGTAGTCTAATATAACTAAGGTCAGAATAAGGTCACAGCTTCTTAGATGTCCTGTATTTGAGGGGATTTTCTGTCCTCCACTTCAGAACAGTGCACGTGAAGAGCATCTCTGAGCAATGGACCCCTTCTTATAGATGTCTGTAATCAGCCACTGTATGAAGACAGAGCTCATTTCTGTGAATGAGAAATAGACAGCGTCTGTTTGGCTACTGTCTACTTGCACTAACAACTGCCCTACTTTATTTAGTGCTCTTGATATAAATGACATGGTGAGTTAATGAAATACTCAAGAGTTGTTGCTTAAAGATATGGCCTCTTGACTATAATACCAAAAAGAGATTCAGTCAAATTTACATGCTTTGCTCAGTAATTTCTCTGGGTTTACAATATCTCAGAGATATAACCCTTGTCTTCAAGTATTTCCAGTGGTTCAGTCTCTCCCAACAATAAATGTGCAAGGTTTCTCTGAGGAGCTCTGATTCAGGGGAATAAATGAGGTAGGTCTCTTTGAGGAAGCACAGACAGCTCGTAGCCTCTGCGTACAGCTTTCAGGTGTTTGGACTGTTGCTCTTTTAATCCTGTGCCTCTCTTGGTCAGTGTCAGTCTTCATCAGATCTTCTCCAAGGGGAGACCCTCGGATGCCCCTGAAGCCTAGACTTAAAGAAGACCTCAGCTTCTTCTGTCATCAGTCATCCTGTATTCTTCTAAAGACACAAAGGACTTTGCCTTGGATGCTTCCCCCAGGCTTCCTAAAATAGATTTCTTCATCACCAATTATTCGTTTCATTTTAAATGTGTTTGCTTTGAGAAATGTTACCATGATGATACAGAAATGATAAAAGGGAAAAATAAATTGTAATGCATTTTTTTCTAGATTGTGTTTTAAATGTTAAAGTCTTGCAATGAAGAAATCTTGTTTAATAAAATATGTAAGGAGCAGGAGTGAAATATAAACTCATCATTTTCTGTGACTATGTGATGATACTGTACATTATAAATCCTCAAGTATCTATAGATACATTATTAGTAAGAAGATAATTTAGCAAAGTTGTGATATAATGCCAACATACAAAAATATATCTACTGTATTGACTATCAGAAACAAAAAGTTTGAAAATGAAATACTAAATGATACTATTTATAAGAGCTTCAAAAGTTATGAAATGAAAAACCAAAATGAAATACTTCTGCACATTAGAATTTAAAACAAATAAAAGCATCAGATGTTGGTGAGGGTGTGGAACAACTAGAACTCTCTAACATTGCTGTCTGATAGATATATAAAGATATATAGGCAGAGATATATTCTCATAGAGAAAATTATTTTTATCTTGAAATCACCAATTAACAAACCAGCAAAGTTTCTTAAAATTTCAGAGATATCTGAACATATTATCCTTGACTTTCTACTAATCCTAAGAAACACAAACACATGTATAAAATAACAAAAAAAGACCCAGCTTAATTGTCATTTCTAACAAGTACTATTTAAAAAGTCTAATGTATTATTAGAATGTGATGATACTGAGGAAAATTGTTTTTTCAATTCCTTCATATCCATGTACATTAATAAGGAATTGAAACACACTATTTTCTATAAAGTGTCAAATAATAGAACATGCCTGCGTGTAAGAAATTACACTCTAATGGATTTTAATAGATAGGTTTATTCAAGTATTCAGTATAAAAAATGTGTTAGTGGCAACAAATTCAAATATGTTTCCTTCACTCATACATATTTGATACAAATTTGAGACAAATGTGCCTCTCCACATATATCAACCAAACTCAGCTCCCTTGAAACCTAATTATTTGCCATAGTTTCTCGGTTCTTCAGAAAAATATATAGAAGATGTTAAGAAGCTACATAACTGGGAGTTACCTGACACCTCTCTAAAATTTGGTCCATGAATCTAATTAGAATCTCTTTTTAAAAATTAATCATGTACTTTACCATCTTTTACTATAAAACTTAATTTTGTAATCATATCCATTACTGAATATAATATAAAGGATGATAAAATATTCCTATAATAGTACCTGACACATTGAAGGGGACTTAACAAAAATTTGTTAACTAAGTAAACAATATGGAAACTATAAAATTATGTTAAGTAATAACAAAGTAGAAGCACTCAGGAAATGAATATATATTTTTTCATTTGATTTAGTACATACTTATATTTGCATTTAGAGAGATGCTTTATCTTTCAATATCAGACTTTCTGCTTCTTATATAGGCTCAGAAAACATGTATGAAAATATAGAAGCTTTTAAATATTTCTAACTTGTCCAAAATATGAAATGGTTGATATGGTTGAGGTCTTTTTCCATATTCCATTCCCCAAGGTAGACTCATTCTTTTTGTCCCTTATTTCATAGAAGCATCCTCTTTTATAAGTGTTAAAGAACATAAAATGGCATCTATCTCCTGTTAATAAAATTAGAGACATCACAAGATCCTGCTTATAATTTATGCTTCTCTTTATCAGTCTTTACCCTTGTTTTGCCCTCTGTCTTTTCATTTTATTTGGCTTAGTTTAGTTTTGTGTATGTGTGTTTATATATATTCCTAATACTATAAAACAGTTTTTATATTGGAATTTCATGTTTTTATGATAAAATACTTTTATGTTAGAGCTGTCAAATATTCTTGATTCATTAATCTGTTCCTCATGTGCCTCCAAATTATAACAAGTGACTTCTTTCAGGTATTCAAGTATTCATGTATTCATTTACTCATTCCTTCATTCATTCGGCAAGTGATTATTGAACAGTTATAATCTTCCAGGCTCTGAACTAGTCCCTAGATATAAAATAGGAAACAATATAGTGTTTAACATTACATTTAAGTTTTTCATTTGTATGCTTCCTCCAGACTCTAATTGAAATATTAAAAATAACAAGCTCAAAGCAGAAAGTCAATAGACCAATAACAAATAGTGAAATTGAAGCAGTAATCAAAAAACTCCTGGCACACAAAATCCTGGGACCAGATGGCTTACCAGGCGAATTTTACCAGACATTTAGGGAAGAGCTAACTTCTATCCTTCTCAAAGTATTCCAAAAAATTCAAGATGAGGGAAGACTCCCAAACTCTTTTCATGAGGTTAGTATCATCCTAATTCCAAAACCAGGTAAAGACACAACAAAGGAAGAAAACTACAGGCCAATATCACTGATAAATATATATGATAAAATCCTCAACAAACTGTTGGCAAGCCATTCCAGCAATACATTAAAAAGATTATACACCATGATCAAGTGGGATTCATCTCAGGGATGCAAGGATGGTATAATATTTGCAAATCAAAAAACATAATACACCACATAAACAAAATAAAATACAAAAATTACATGACCATATCAGTAGACACTGAAAAAGCATTTGATATAGTATAGCACCAATTTACTGTAAAAACATTCATCAAAGTGGGAATAGAGGAAACATACCTCAACATAAAAAATGCCATATACAAGAATCCTACAGCCAACATCAGACTCAACAAGCAAAAACTAAAATCTTTCTTCCCTCTAAGATCAGGTACAAGACAAGGGTGTCAACTTTCACCACTTTTATTCAACATACTATTAGAAGTTCTAGCCACAGCAATCAGACAAGAAATAAAAATAAAAGGCTTCCAAATGGGGAAGGAGGAAGTAAATCTGTCATTGTTTGCAAGTAACATGATTGTGTACATAAAAACCCTATAGGCTCCACCAAAAAAACTACTTGACCTAATAAGTGAATTTGGCCAAATAGTGGAACACAAAATCAATCTTAAGAAACTGAAGGCATTTTTGTACATCAACAATGAAATACAAGAAACAGGAACTAGGAAAGAAATCCCACTTAGTATAACAACAAGAAAAATATAGTACCATTTAACCAAGGAGTCAAAGACTCAGAAATCTATAAAACACTGAAGAAATTAAGGAAGATACAAATAAATAGCAGCATATACTGTGTTCATGGATTAAAAGAATTAACATCATTAAAATGTCCATACCACACAAAGCAATCTATAGATTCAACACAATTCCTATGAAAATACCAATGACATATTTCACAGATTTATAACAAATATTTCAAAAATTTATATGGAATCAAAAATGACCCAAATAGCCTCACTGATCTTGAGAAAGAAGAGCAAAGTAGGGGGAGGGATCACAATACCACTGTAATCAACAGTCTGATACTGGCATAAGAACAGATACATAGATCAATGCAACATAATAGAGAGCCAAGAAACAAACCCATTTCTCCATGGTCAAAGAACATTGGATAAAGGGGGCCGGAGCATAGAATGGAGTAAAAATAGCCTCTTCAAAAATGGTGTTGGGAGAACTGGAATGGTACATGCAAAAAAAAAAAAAAAGAAGAAGAAACTAGACCACCAACTTACACCATACACCAGAATAAACTCAAAAGACTTAAACATAAGCCATGACACCATAAAAGCCCTAGAGAAAAACATAGGCAGTAAGAGTTCAGATATCCCACACAGCAATATTTTCACCAACATATCTTCTAGAGCAAGGGAAATAAAGGAAAAAATGAACAAATGGGACTACAGCAAATCAAAATATTTCTGCACAGCTGAAGAAATCATCATCAAAATCAAAAGGGAACCCAACCCTATGGGAAAATACATTTGCCAATATCTCAGACAAGAGTTGATCTTCAAAATATATAAAGAACTCATACTACTCAACTTCAGGAAGACAAACAATCCAATTAAAAAAATGGGCAAAGTACCTGAACAGACACTTCTCCAAGTAGGACATACAGAGGGTCCAGAGACATATGAAAGGATGTTCAACAACACTAGCCATCAGACACATGCAAATTAAAACCATAATGAGATACCACCTCACACCAATCAGAATGGCCATAATTAACAAACAACAAGTGCTGGTGAGGATGCAGAGAAAGGGAACCCTAACATACTGTTGGTGGGAATGTAGACTGGTACAGCCACTGTGGAAAACAGTAGGAAAATTCCTCAAAAACCTAAAATTGGAACTGCCTTTTGATCCAGCAATTCTATTGCTGGGATTATACCCTAAGACACATCAAACACCAATTCAAAAGAACCTATGCACCCCTGTGTTCTCAGCAGCATTATTTACAATAGCCAGCTGCTGGAAATAGCCTAAGTGCCCATCAGTAAATGAGTGGATCAAAAAACTGTGGTACATTTTCCCAATGGAATACTATGCAGCAGAAAGAAGGAAGGGTCTTCTACCTTTCATGACAGCATGAATGGTACTGGAGAGTATTATGCTAAGTTAAACAAGCCAGGTGGCAAAAGCAAATACCATTATTATCTCACCTATAACAGGTACCTAATGAACAAAACAAACAAGCAAAACAGAACCAGAGGCATGGAAAGAAGGAACAGTCTGAGAGCAACCAGAGGAAAGGGGATAAGGGAGGAGAGAAAGGGAAGGGTCTAGTCAAGGAACATGTATAAGTGACTCATAGGGACAATGGTGTGGGGATTGACTGTGGGAACAAGGGGGTGGGTAGGGCAGGGGAAAGCAATGGAGCAAAATTGCAACTGTAATAGAACAACAATAAAAAAGGAACAGGCTTTCATAATTGTTCATGGAATTCAGCAAGAGGCTAATATTTTGCAGAAATTCTCATACGTTCTTTTTTCCCATTATTGTAATGCATATAATTTCTATTTGGGAACAAAATGGCCCTGAGCTAGAAAGAAATGTCTCCACATTTTCAGTAATAAATATGATTTACTTCAGCCACTATGATCTTACAAAAGATATTCCCACTTCTCAAAAAAGTTACAAGGCACACAAAAAGGTAATATGCTACAATGAGACAAAGCAATAAATAAAAACAGACTCAGGTGTGACACAGAAGTTGGAATTACCTCACTGGGACTTTTAAGTACCTATGATTAATATGTTAAAGACTATTATGGAAGAGGAAGTCATCCTGCAAATCAGGCATGTAATTTCAGCAGATTGATGCAAAATATAAGAAAAAAATCTAATGATGTGTTAGAAATTAAAAACAGTAGAAAGCAATCAAACTTGTATCCAGCAAATTCATGGGCAGATTTCATAGAGCTGAGTACAGAATCAGTAAGCATTTCTCCTAAGAACAGCAGCAAGGCAAGAATGACCTTTTTCACTAGTTTTGAGAGTGCTTGTCAGTGAAATAAGACAAGAAAAACAAAAGGCATACAGAATAAAAATGATGAAATAAATATCTATGTACATAATACCTAATACATACATATAAATTCCCAAAGAATCTATTAAAAAGCCCCTAAATCTGATTCAGGTATTTTTGGAATGCCCCAGGGTACGAAGTCAATATGAAAATGGATAAATAAAATGGAAAAACTGATAAGCACATTATGGGATATCTGTTCAATGGCATACTATTCACATTTTTAAAGGGACAACTAATAAGGAGTTGATTGAAAGGAACTGGAGATGAGAGAGCCTTGGTGCCAGCAGCCCTCTCTAATCACCAGAGCAACTAATAAACCAAAGACATCTGGATGTAGAATGCATAGAAAAAATAACCTGAGCCACGGTGCCTGTTCTCTGCTCTAACAGGAACAAGTAGCAGTGTCTAACCCAAGCACAGTTCTGGATTATTCAAACCCTATCCATAATTCTAAAGAAATAAAAGCCAATTCAGTAAAATAATATTAATTGATTGCTTTTGAAATAATGTCCTTGTAGAAATGGAGGTATGCATGTAATTTTAATTATATTCCCCAGCTCCTGAATAATATGTTTACTATAGGTTTATTCAAGTATTAATTATTATCCATTGTGTTTCTGCTATTCTGTAATTTTTGAGAATATATCAATAAATAGGACATAATTTCTTATATTTTAAAGCTTCCTATCTAATTAGGGAAACATGTTTTTAACTACTTTTCATTTTTTAACTACTTTTTACTCTCTCTCTCTCTCTCTCTCTCTCTCTCTCTCTCTCTCTGTCTGTCTCTATCTGTCTCTCACACACATACATGCATGGGTGCACAAGAGGATAGTTTTTAAATTCCTCCTATGAACTTTATGTATTTCAAACTCCAATCAAAGTTTTATCATATTCAGCAACTGCTTTGATCACACACCTATCAAACTTTCTCAGGTTCCTACATGCCCTATAATGATGGACTAATAGAAAAGAAAGTGCACAGCTCCCATTTCACTGCCTAATGAAATCAAATAAACCAGCAACCAGAGTTTTTGAAAAAGAGATGGCAGGTGCAGACCATGGTAGGGAATCTTTATTCTTTGGAAGTACTCTCAGGAAGGATTAAACTTGGCTTGCTAAAAGGCATATGGAAAGAACACTAAGTATAAGGTCACGTTCACAAATACCCATGACCTCTTTCAGTGGATACAAGACAATGATATGAATCCTACAATTTTATACTTTAATAGGGTCTTTGAAAAAAAAAACGTTTTAGTTTGAGTGAGAAGTCTGTGTCTCAGCATGGTTAAATTATATGATAAAAAAGAAAACACATTTATTGAAACAATTCTTTCTGGACTTGATTTACAAACTATTTCTCTGTATCACCTCTTCCAAACTTTTAGGAAGTTTTATGACTGAATGGAAATGTCAAGAAGCTGATGAGTGTAATTTGTATCCATAGCTAGCAGAATCACACAGCGAAAATACCAATAAACTTGAATTCAGGAAAGTCATGTACCTGTTCTGCCTTTATAGCTAAAATTATTGTAATTCTGTGACATTAATTTCCTCTCATGCACAATTACTTCATGGGTAAAATAAGAACATTGTATCAAAGTGCTTCCCCACTGTATGTTTTCAATGTATTTTTATGATGCAGTTGCAAATTAATAACAATAACATCTTATGGTGATGGAAATAGAAACACAAACTGTATGGTAATAATTTTTTTGTTCGCGTAACATTCCTGGCTAATCAAAGAAAGCAAATTTTCCTTATGATTTATTTTTTTTCATTGCATCCACTCAGATTTTAATCTAGGAAAGTAATTATGAGTCTACATTTTAATTTTTCTTCATATAGTTGACCTTTGATATGTTTCTCTTTTCTTAGTTTTCCTAAAGGGAAATTCAGTGCTTTCATGAACTAACACGAGAACATGTACAATTGTATGTACTTTTCCATTTTCAGTGAACTTGTCTTGGCAAATGTGTTTGAGTGCTCCGTGTGTAACACATGGGAGCCGCTCAGGAGAGTTAGTGTGTCTGGAAATCTTGGAAAGGTCATGGATTTTATTGTTATTTGCTTAACAATTATTTTCTTTCTTACTTTGAATCTGCTCTATAAAACGCAATGTTGTTAGTAAATGGTTAGTCAATACATTCATTTATAGAGCTTGGTCTTCAGATCCTGCTTTTCATCAGTGTAATCAAAGCCATTTAATGTTAAGGATGATAATCCTTAGAAGTGGAGAGATGTCCAGAGGATGCCAAAAACTTGGAACAAATCAATTAAACCCTAAAAGATCTTATACTTTTTTTATTTTTCTTAACAACTCCCAAAGTACTAATTTGTACATTTTAAGTCAATTATTTAATATACTTATCCATAATTAAAAAATAAATATATAATGTGTCAGGATGGGCGTGGTGGGACACAATGGTGGCCGAACTACAACCGTGAGAGGATGGCTGACTTCAGGTCAGAGAGCCGGGAGGGTAGACTTTGCCATGGCAACCAGAGCCTAGGGAAGACTACCAATGATATGTTGCCACTTTGTCCTAGAGGGACCAATCCCCAGCTCCGGTGAGGGGAACCACCCAGACTTGGGGTATAAACACCACCCCTCCATGGTCTTTGTTTGGCGCGACTTCTCCAGCCCAACTCTGGACGGGAAAACCTCGCTCCGGTGTGCAAACACCAATAAAGCTCTATACTGCCTGATTTTGTGGCTGATTGGCATTTCTTCCTCGGCACAGCTTAAGGAAACCTTACATAATGTTCTAAATAAATAACATGTATCAAGATTAACTAATAGATTGTAAAGCAAATTCACATTTAGTTTCAATCTAAAAAATGATCTAAACTTTTCATATATTCTCTATGGGTTTCATGAAATTGGTTGGATATTTTAGAAAAGATTCACTAAACTTTCAACTCTCAACACACTTTTTAAAATTTAAAAATAAAAAGATAAAATAATTGCATCAATAATTGTGACATAATGTTTAATAAACCACACTTAAATTTATGACCATAAAGATATTTCATTATTGAGTCAATGTTGAAATTTTAAAATTATACTCAATTTTAAATGCTTATAGTTATATTTAGTAAGTACCTTCATTAATTGTATCCAATATAAAACTTTAAATCTTCAATAGTGGTTCTAGCAGAGCCTGGATTCCCCAGCAACATTGAAAGAATGCCTGCAGGAGCGTTCTTTGGTAACAGTGTTTGTTTGTTTGTTTGTTTGTGCTGGCCCGTTCCTAAAATTATTAAAAATCCACAAATGCATTCTTTATTTCTTCAAAATAGTTCATTCTATGAATTAAAAGAGAATATAAAACATCTCTAAAATTATATTTAATTTGGATCAACTCTGAAAATTTTGAGTTTTAACAGACCATAAGATTTTAATTATTATTTTATTATGAAAATGTCTATTTAAATAACACTTTTATTATTCTCCATATCAGTATTATCAGTACTAAAATAGTTAAAGCTAATAACATGTACACTATGTTGTATATTTGTACATATATATTTGTCTACATATAGAAACTTTAAAAATTCTTAAAAGTATTAACTTTATTATAACTAATTTTATCTAAGACACCATTGTACCATTGATTGCAAGATCTAAGCTATACATACCAGTTCCATGTACCACAAAGGAAGAAAACAAAACTGATAAACTATTGCATTGATTTTTAACATAAAACAAAGATATTAGAAAGTGATAAATGTACATTTCACAATCAATTAGTAACGGTATTTATCATTTGCATTTTATACATAAAGTAGCTATAAGAGGAAAAGCAGGGTTATGGAACTTGCCTAATATCCCAGCCAGCGAGGAGCACAGCTGCGGTCTAACATCACAGTCCTCGGACCCTGACCACGACCCTTCACTGTCTAATACAGAAAGGATTTAAACTTATATCAGAGTCCAAAATGTCTGGAAACAACAATGAGGCCAAATTGGGCTGTGCTATGATAGAAAGGATTCTAGTATCTGACATTTTTAAATGATAAGCAAAATCTTTTTCAGAAAATTTTAAAAATTGTCACACTGCATATGGTGTTTAGGTCGAATCAACTGTAAAAAATATTTTATGTCAATTTTAACAATTTTAAGATGTGTGATGAGATGAAATTTTATTGAAATGGAATGATGGAAAGCATGTACCAAAACCCACAGTTTGTCGCCCTGGCTGGTGTAGCTTAGTGGGTTAAGCGCGGGCCTGTGAACCAAGAGATCACGGTTCAATTCCCAGTCAGGGCACATGCCTGGG
>JAPYXV010003015.1:0-12632 GCA_028533065.1 Trachops cirrhosus
GGTACCTTAATAGGTATGGCATTGAATGTGTAGATTGCTTTGGGTAGTATGGACATTTTGATGATGTTAATTCTTCCAATCCATGAACACGGTATATGTTTCCACTTATTTGTGTCCTCCTTGATTTCTTTCTTCAGTGTTAGGTAGTTTTCTGAATACAGGTCTTTTACCTCTTTGGTTAGGTTTATTCCTAGATATTTTATTTTTCTTTTTGCTATGTCAAATGGGATGTTTTTCTTGATTTCTGCTTCTGCTGTTTCATTGTTGGTGTACAAAAATGCCTTTGATTTCTGGATATTGACTTTGTATCCCGCTGTTTTGCCAAATTCATTTATTAGGTCAAGCAGTTGTTTGGTCGAATCTATAGGATTTTCTATGTACACTATCATGTCATCTGCAAACAGTGGACATCACTATCTTTTATTCATCATTCTGTAACAGGGCAGGTCAGGCCTGAGGTCCTTGAGACCCCCTATATTCTGCAAGAAGTTGCTTCTCCTCTTGCCAGGAAAGGAAGGGGGTGGGGAAAGCTTCCAAGGCTGCAGATTAAAATCACCCTGCCTTCTCCAAGGCAGGGAGGAGTCAATGCAGCAAACAGTATAGTGCTTAAGGCACATTGCATAATAAAGGCAGCTATCAACTGTAAGGAGCCTGGGTGGACAACCTAACAACCAGGCAGCCTTAGCCTTCGCAGCAGGGAGGGGCTGTAGGAAGAGACTTTGACCCTTACCAGCCAGAGGAGGGGAAAAGGCAACTATGGCCAACACTGGTCCTCATTGGTTGGAAAGCTAGACACTACCACTGGCTTCCAGAACTCAGTGGATTCCGGGAGCAAGGACTTTAAAACAGGAGGCAGGAAGAAGCTCACTCTCTTGTTTTGGTGCTTGGTGTAGGCTCTTGGGTCTTGGCTTATGGTGCTTTGGCTTGGGACTTTTGGTCACAGGTGTGCCTGGACAGTCTCTATCTCTGACCCTTGCTCACCACACACACAGGAGCACTCATGGGACCAGACAGATGCCAGGCCCACCAGGGGTTTCGGCGCTGCATGGTTGGAAGCCCACTCCTAGAGGCAGAGTCGCATGCTGGGAGTGTGCCTCATTGGGCTCTAGCCTTGGGGACACTATGGTCCAGCGCAGCACGGCATATGGGTTCTGGACTGTTACATAGAGACTGAGAACAGCACACCCCAGACCCTGAAGGAGAAAGCTGCTGCAAGAAGATGGCAACTCTGAGACACAAGTGCACACTACAGAGAGGATGGAGATCCATTTGTGTGGTCAGCTTAAGCTCCAAAAGGGACAGATAAGGAAATGGGGAAGTTGTAGGCATGGTTTGTAATCTTTTGGGGAGCAAGAGAAGTTCTTGCTCTCATGAGAGAGAAGGGATCAGAGCAGGAGTGCTCTCAGCACCACCCGCATATTGGAACCCTGTTAATAAAAACCTGTTTCCTTTTACCACAAACCTTTGGGCCAAGGTAACAAGCAGCCAAAGCACATGTTGCATGGTTCCAATTCTTTACCTAAAATAGCGGCTCCAGTCAGTACAATGTGTGCTGCTGTGGTGGTTAACACACTTTGTATGTGGACTCAGAGATTCCACTCTTGTAAATTAGCATTCTTGAATCTAAATTTCACCCCAAACAAATACAACTGAGCACTGGAAATATATGCAAGAAGCAGACAATTGTATATATGAGAATATATCACAAGAATCATAATATATCACAATAACAGAACATCTATTATTCCATATGAAAACTAGATTATCTCATAAGTGGAGATGGAAAGGGAGAAAGAAACAGAAGGAGGGAGGGTGGAAAGGAAAGAGAGAGAAAGATTTAAGTTTTAACTTGAAACAGTAAGGTATAAGTAAGGTAAGCTTGGTGTAGCCCAAACTGAAAAGCCACAGGATGTAGTTCCCACTTAATACTTTTGGGCATATAAGGGCTCTGGCCTGGTGTAAGTCTTTGAAAACCTTCAAGCCTCAATTCCCTCATGCACTAACCAAATTACAATTATTGTGAAGTTCAAAATGTAAAATGCATATATCACTATAAAACATTAGAAATTGTGTATCTGTGTAATAAACAGGTAGTTATAAAAAGCCAGTTAACAGGAATCTCATGCATGTGTATAAGAGCAGATTAATGTACAAAGGTGTATAAGTACACGTATAGACACGTATACATACACATAGATACACACAGATACACGTAACATGGAAATGCATATACTATAAATACAACCCACCATAAATACACACCAAAATACTGTTATGTGTGCAGTTACTCCTAAAAGAAACTCCTTTTTAAAGTAGGGACTCTTACATACTAATTTCTTCTTCTATATAATTCTTTACTTCAATAAGATTAAGCGTTTTTCAATAATGTTCTATGCTTTGATTAGACATGAAAACAATTACAAAATCCTCTTGGTGAAAGATATAAAATGTACTAAATATAAACACGTGGGTAGTTTTGGAGACCTCTGCATTAGTGATGCAGCACCACAGTCAGGCAAGGACTCAAACTGCCCTCTGTGAGCTGCCCCTCCAGAGCCCTCGCCCTGACTCCTGAAGGTCACTCACACTGACCTTGCTCCTCATTCGCAGTCAAGCTCCAAAAACATTTCTGCTCCAACTTTGTATCTTGTTTATCTTTTGTCATAATGATCCCAATATTTTTAGACCTAGCATAATTGTTACCGGGCTTCATTTACCCACCTTTTATGGGATGCTTGCTTTGGTTAATTATGTCACACAAAGCTTTGAGGACTAAGGCTGATTACATTAAATAATAATAGGTAGCATTTGTTCTCTGTGCCGAGTGCTTTCTCTTGGGTATCTCACTCAATGTCATAGCAACCCTTCCAATGAGGCAGACGGACACTACTATTTCCATTTAACAGAGGAGGGAATTGAAGCTCAGAGTGGGCCAAATTACCCAAAGTAATTTTTAGATAATTTGGTAGAACCAAAATTTAACTCCTAGAGAGTGTTCAAGAGATGTACTGTTTTACTAGAACAATCTTGATTCTTCTAATGATCTAAACCTCAGTTTCTTCACCTTTAGTGCTCATGACGGAGTGAATAACTCAGCCCAAGTACCCAGCACAGTACCCAGCATGTAGTAGGAACTTGGAAGTGTTAATAGTAGTAACAGTAGTAGCAGCAATAGCAGTAATAACAGTAGTACTAGCAAGTGAAAACTCATAAATGCTTTACTGTATTCTCACAGGCATCTTCTGTGCTAAACATGTCTCATTTGTAAGGTATCAAATGAAAAACAAAGACATAAGTCATTCTAACTTAAGAAATGTAATAACCTATTAAAACAAAGCATTGCAATTGTCTGCATAAAAGGAAAGAAAACTTAAACAACTCTTCACATCTATTTCTGCCTTGGGCATTTAATGTGATTCCATTAATAGGAGATAAGACATCTCTTTCTAGGGATTATGCCCCTATTTTACAGCTCTCTCTAGTACCAGTTTTGATGTTTTATATAATCTTTTGATTTAACAATGTCTTAAATATCTATGTGATGTGTGTTCAGAACAAAGCTTGGGTCCATAAGGAAAACAGGAAGTTCCAAATGTTTTTGTGAAATGAAGCTGCCAGTTAGAAAAGGAGCTGCAAGCTCATCTGTGGTTAGTCCAGGTCACTCTTGTACCTTTACATCCCCTAATGCTAAGGAGGAAGCAACCATCGCTCCTGAACTCCTCAAAGCACCTGCATGTCCTCTACTCCTGCCAATGGTTTTTGAATGGTTTATTCAACCAAGCTGTCTCTTTAAAACCAGCACCAAGAGATGCCATTATCCAGTGAAAGATGGAAAGGATGTGTGTCTGAGGCCAGTCTCCTCAAAAGAAGACAAGCATCTGCTTTTTTTTAAGTCAAGAAAGAGTTAAAAGGACTACTTTCTGAGAATTCTAGTACTGTGAAAGGAAGAGAAGCCTTCAAATCTGACAGACGGATGGTATTCTGACCCCATCACTTTAAAGCTGGATGACCTTCACCCAGTTAGTTTCTCTCCCTAAACCTCAGTTTTTTTAATCCACCAAGTAGACATTGCACTATCTACGTTTCTTCAAGGCTGTGTAGATTAAATATGTTGGACACAAAGCCGTTCAAATTGGTGCTACACTCATTGGACCTTGAAGAGGAATTAGTTCTGTTCTGCTTTGTCCTTGTTCCCACTGCATGGGGGCATGCCAGGAGCAGCTCTTCTTTACCAAATAATAATAATTAATATTAATATTAATTATATTAACTAACACTTATATAGTTCTCATATGCTGACACATTTCTATGCAATCTATTTAACCCTCACATCAATCAGAGGAGGCAACTACACAGAGGGGTTGAGTAAATTCCCCAAGACCACACAGAGAGTCAATGAAAGAGCTGAGGTTAGACCTGTGTAGTCTGGAGATAGATACTACACTTTTAATACATGTTGCTATGGAAATGTTGCACAATAGCTACTCTGTTGTGTCCAGGGCCTGGAAGGAGTGGGAAACACAGCAATGGAGAGGTGATGACTATAAGCATTGTATACTGACCGGCTGCACCGTTTTCATAAACAGACCTATTCACCCCATGACACCCTGTTATCAACAGGCAAAGGCCCTGCAGAGGTCTTTGCCCAGTGGAATATGAAATCAGCTAAATGGCCCTTACATTTTTTTCTATCCCTAGTATATCTTGCTTTCAATTCCTCTACCTCTCCTTCCCAAAACTGAACCTGCACTTCTATAAGCCACTCTTGCTTAAGTATTTTCCTTTGAAGAACTGTTTGGGGTCACATTCCCGGCCTGAACTCTGGCCCTGTCCTTGAGATGGGAGGCTATTTTGTCATCTAGTTGCACACATTATAACAGCAGTGCTGAGAAGCATGCTGGCATTCTTCCCTGTACTCAAAGTAGTCAGGCTGGTCTCGGTTTCAGCATAATCAAGGATTAATATGTCATCAAAGTATGACCTTTGATTGGAAGAATGTCTAGAATTGTAAGCTGAAAAAATACAGACTCTACTTTTACTTCTTCATGGGTCACCCATGTAATCCATACAGATGCCTCCTTGGTGTCCTCACATCACAAAAGCAGATTTTAATATATGGCTAAGTAAGGTGGAAGAATAATACACCTGCTGAGACGAGGTGATCCCTCCTGGCTAAGGTGGATCTTTATAAACTGAGAGAAAACTAACTTTGGAAGTTCAGATGTCTAAACCAAAGAGAACAAGTGATCAGTTTGTGCAATACCCTCAGGCATAATGCCATCTAGCGGACAGTTCTAGTTAATTCAACAGTTGAAATTGTCAATTTGGCTCCAGTTCTGGATAATCTCCATTACCCACGGCATTCTCCAGCGAGGGACTGCCAGCACAGTCACTGTGAATACTGACCAGGTTCAGTTTTCTTAAACAGATTTTTTTCTTTCCAAGCACATACCCTGTTATCAACATTTATAGGCCCTGCTAAGGTATTTTGCTGTGGAAGTATAAAATGATCTAAATGGCTTTTAGTTTTATAGCAGATCTTGCTGTTAATTTGACATGAGAACATCCACCTCTTAATGAAAAGAACTGAAAAATGCTGAAGCTCAGGGGCCCAGACTAGTTAGGATGAGATTCAGAGGAAATTCCCTGTTCCGATGGGGAAAAGGTCAGTGGGTAAGATATATGGATTCATCATCACTCAGTGTGTTCAAGTCCTAAAAACAGTGCAGCACCAGAAAGAAGTAGATTCTGAGGCCTGAGGAGAAGCACTGCCCAGGTGAGTCACACAGTCATAGAATGCTGGTGAGCAGGTTTGCCAGATTAAACAAGTCAAATACAGGATACCAGTTAAATTTGATACAAACAATTGTTTATATAAACAATGAACACTAAGTATTTCAGTATAACTGTATCCCAAATATTGCATGGTACATACTTATACTTATAAAAATATTTGTTTTTAATTTTAATTCAAATTATCTAACTGCCTTGTACATGGACTTTACTTAAAAATCCATGGAAGAGAATATTTTCCATACAAAAATTCCTCCCAGCATTTCTCAGAACATTTATGCAATTTTTTGAATCTAGAAAAATTACATCAAGGCTGTGGAAAATTTGAAAAATCATTATAATTCTCCTTTGAGAATTAAAACATAACAAGCAACATAACAGGCTTAAAGGAATCCTTTTATGTCAGGTGAAAAACAAGATCAGGAAATGTTCACCCTGGAGTTCATGGTAAAGGTCAACATTCCGGGGAATAGGACAGAAGGACATAGGTAAGACACTGTTGTGTGTTTTAAGTGAGTGAGGTCCTGCCTGCTGTTAATGATGGATCATTCTTACAAGTAAAATCAACTTTATATGCAAGGCACTTTTATACAAATCCTGTCAGTTGTATTATAAAAAAAAAAGTAAAAGTTTGGGAAGAAAAATGTGTCAGTGTACTGACATCATCACCACATACTTTTGTGTAGTGCTGTTTATCTAGGAGATCCACATTATATATATTTTTTAATACTACCCAATAGTGCTTGCTACTTCATTTCAGCGTTTGAATATTTGCTTGAGGCTACAGTTCCTCGTAAATAGTATGCTGATAACAATGTCTAAAGACCCCCATGGATCCCCACTCCTCACTTTTGTATAATCACCTCCAATAATGCACTGGGGATGGTTCATATGGTCAAAAGAATGTGGCAGAGAAGGTCCTACATCACTTCCAAGTTTGGTTATAAAGAGCACTTCAACTGCCCTCCTTCTCTCTTTGCTACTAGCTCTGGAGAATCATCATGACGTGATCAACTCTAAGCAGACGTCCATGTATGTGTTCAGGACCTGAATCCTCTCATCAACAGCCAGGGAAGTGAGCTGAGGAGCAGATCTGTCATAGCCAGCTAAATTTTCAGACTACAGCCTCATATAACTTGTCTCTAACCTCGAGGGGTCCTGGCGCAGAATCTCAAAGCTAGCCTGGTATCAAACTCCTGACCTTCAGAAGCTGTGTGAGATTAAAAAAAATAACATTATAAATTAAATAAATAAATAAATACTGCTAAATGTTAGAGTAATTTGTTACATAGCTATGAATAACTAATATAGAATGTGAACCATGTTGAAATTATTTTAAGAATAACTTACGATTTTGAGACTTAAGAATTCTAAGGAATTCTGGTTTCTCATTCTAAATCTCAAAGATTGCTGTCAGGAATCCCAGTACTAGACAATGAAAGACTTGTATGGCTCATGTATTTTCTGAGCAGGAGGTAACTGAATTTGGAACCTATGGTCTGCATAGTATGTGGTTCTTAGCAGTGGTAAAAGGTGAGACCAATCAAATTTGGAAAACACAGGCAAGGTTATTAAATGAGCTGGCTAAATTCAGTGAGCTATTACTTTCCCTAGACTTTGTATCTTTTCATAACTCCACTCAACACATGTTACTTGTGTCCATCTTTAAAATTCCTAATAATAATTGAATTGCATCTGCTTTATGATTTAGATTTCCTTAGCATTATAAACATATCCTATAGTTCTTACTCTTGAACATTGACATCCTAGGCTCCTTCCCAAGGATTCCACACATCTAACAGAATCTCTTGACCCCACTATCATGAAAAGAGCTCTTAGTCTCTTTATTTATTAGATGGGGCAAATGATGTTTTCCTTATGGGCCATGTAGGAACAGGAAAAAATCAATAAAACATTGATTAAATAGCAGTGAGGAGAATACCTAATATTATTTCATTATTGGATTATTATATCTACTGCTCCATAAAATTAGCACAGATTTTTCAAATGTAATATTCATGTATAACATAGATCATTTTCACAAGCTAAACAAATTTAGCCAGTTCCCACATTGAGTAAGGAAACAATCCTATCATCCTAGAAAATGCCCCCACCAATATCCTCTTCTAACCACATCCTCCCCAGTGGTATGTGTATCATGATCTCTAATATATTGATTAATTTGGCCTGTTTTTCAACTTTATATCTACTTACTGATTCCCCAAATTTGTCAATATGTTATACTACATGAAGAGTAGGACTTTGTAAATGTGATTAAGTTAAGGACTTTGACATGGGCAATTGTCCTTGGTTATTTAAGTGGGCCCAATTGAATCATGTGGGTCCTGAAAAGTAGAGAAGTTTTTCTGGTTATTATGAAGGAGAGGTAGAAAGGGGGGGTTGTGTGTGCAGATGAGGGAAAGAGAGAGAAGGGAGAGGGGGGAATATAGAGAGAGATAGAGACAGAGAGAAAGAAAGGGAGAAAAAGAAGGGAGAGAGATACAGAGAAAGATAGAGAGGGACAGTGAGGGGGGAGAGAGAGAGAGAGAGAGAGAGAGAGAAAGAGAGACAGGCAGTGAGGTAGAGACAGAGAAAGGACATAAAGACACAGGGAGAGACAACAGAGAGATAAACCGAGAGAGGGTGATTAGGGAAGAAAGGTGAGAGGATCCAACATTGCTGACTTTAAAAATGAGAAGAGGCTGTGAGCCAAGGAATGCAAAAAACTTCTAAAGCTGGAAATGGTATGGGAAGGGATTCCAAATTCCAATGTCCACAAAGAAACACAAGACACTTTTATGAGGTCTGTCCGGAAAAAATCCAGCCATTGTTAATATAACGAGAATGGTTTGAGCAACCTCGATGTGACCTGGCAGCCAAGAGGAGTGGACTGGAATGCGCATGTGTGAACAATGATGACTTCACTGTACTAGTCAGTGGGGGTGGTAGATGCAGTTGAGTGAGCACGTGTACTGTGTGGCTGTCTCATTCAAAATGGCTGAGTAAAGCAACAAATCTACATCAGATTTTGTGTTAAGCTTGAACATTCCTTCACAGAAACTATTCAGATGATTCAGAAGGCCGCAACGATGGCCAACTGGTTGGCAGCTTCATCACGACAAAGCACCCTCTCATGAATCATGTCTTGTGCAGAGATTTTTTCTCAAAATATCAAATCACCCAGGTGATTCAGCCCTGCTACAGCCCAGATGCCTCATAAACAAATGAAAAGGTGCTTAACTTCATTACTTATCAAAAAAATGCGAAATAACATCTCACTGTGACTTTACCAAAAAAGATGAAATGAAGAAAAAACCATCGGTCTCGCAGTTGCCTTCAAAGGGCCGAAATAACTTTAGGACTGTATAAATGTAACTACTCCTTAACTGTTCAAGAGTTGAAATTACATTTGGCCCTTTGAAGGCAACTGCGAGGCTGATATGGCCTGTGGTGAAAATGAGTTTGACACTCCTGTTCTAAATGTCCTATTGATTGATCGCCTTTTGTGTTCACATATATAATCTACCATAAGACAAAGATTCTAAGTTTCCTTTTGTAAATGAGTAAGGTCAAGTGAGGTATGATTTAAGCAACAAATTGGAAGTGAGAGAAGAACCTGAATTTTGGTCTTCTGCCTTGCTTTTCAACAAACACTGGTGTATCTAATGACCTCATGAAGTCTTCCCTGATATTTCAAATTCCAATTGATCTTTCCATCTCTTAGCCCCTGCAATTCTCAAAGTCACTCATGAAATGCTTTTCGTAGCAATGGTAGGTATTGTATGCATTTGCACGTGTTGCCTTTCCTGCTGGATTGTTAGCCCCTGTGATTAACGGCTGTCTCATTATTCGTCAGTATGGGCCTCGAAGAGTTAGCCCTGTTTTACAGTACCACCAGTTTTAATGAGCCTGAACCTGGTGGTGCTCATTACGTGGTTGTTAGAAGAACGGAAGAGTAACTATTAATTTCTCAGCTTTGCACCTCTATTTCAAACTGCAACAATGATTTGCCAAATGACTCAAAAAGGTTACTTAAAAAATAAAAATCTGATTATAAATAACATTCTTCTGGCAGTTAATAAAATGATCTGAAGAAACAAAAATCTTAAACAAGTGTTTTTCGATGGCAGATAACCATGAGAAAAGATATGCTGCCGTTAATGGTTTTAATGGTTTTCTGTTCTCAGAAGGTTTGTTCTTAGTTACTTGTACTTAAATTAAACATATCATTCTGGCTGGTGTGGCTTAGTGAATTGAATTCCAGCCTGTGAAAGGTCTCCAGATCGATTCTCAGTCAGGGCACATGCCTCGGTGGCAGACCAGGTCCCCAATAGGGGGAGCACAAGAGACAACTACACATTGATGTTTCCCTCTCTTTCTCCTCACCATCCCGTTTCTAAGAGTAAATAAATAAAATCTTTAAAAAAATAAATAAAACACATATCAGGTTAATGGAGACTGTTATCTTGGGCTACATTTTATGTTGTCAGCATTTTTAATCCTCAGGCTACCTTCAGAAAGCCATTTATTTGTGTTGGCTGAAGGTGCCTTCCTCTGTATTGTTTCTCTCTGGTTCTTCTTTAAGGTCATGATAAGATGTATTTCTCTGTGTTCTGGCATCTTGCATTTTTTCCCTGACGATGACTACAGAATTTTCTATCATTCCTAAAATACATTTATAGCTGTTTTTCTAATATGCTATTTATTGTTCTTTGTCTTGCTTCATTAACTCATTAAAGTAAACATGATAGCTACACAACATATTAAATTCAATTTATCACTATGACTTACTTGATTCTGCTCCTCAACTCACACATTCTTGGTGCTTTAAGGATCCAATTGCTTTTCCACTAGGACAATTACAAAAGCAAAGAAGTTGAAGTGAGGTAGGCACTGGTTTGAATTCTAGCTTTGCCACTTACTAGCTTATGTCTCTAGATAAAGCAATTTGACCTCTGTTTATTTTTAGATATGGGATTATTATGAGGACCAAAAAACAGTATATTAATGCAAAGCACTTAGCACAATGCCTGTAAAACACTAGGTCCCCAATAAGTGTTAGTTTTATTTTCTTCCTCTGAGAAAAGTTTAAAGGTAGTTAAAGGATCCTATTGACAAGTTAATATGTATAGGGGCTGATAGGGAGCCAGTAAGGATGCTTGGGAATTGGATTAGGTTGATCAAATGTGAGAACCAAAAGAATATTCTGATGAGGGTGTAGGATAATGATGACAAAACGAAACCCTTATGTACTAAGCAGGTACCATTAACTGGTAAAGAACTGGGGGTGGTTAGAGCCATGGTGATCAGGAGAACGAATGCCTTGCTTGTATATATTGAAGTTCCAATGGTCACTATTAACATTCCTTCCTGACCAAACAAAACTATTGGGACTGGATTGGCCCTGATGGTGGCAGGGACAGTTTTCATCTCTGGGGTTGAGGACCCATTGAAGACCAGATAAATGAGAGACAGGGTGTAGTGTTACGTTCTTGTCATAGTTCTTAAGGAATTAGAACCAGAACAGCTGCTACCCCAGGGATAAAGAGGCAAGTGCCTATACCACAGGTGGCAAACACAAGGCCCACAGGTGGAATCCAGTCCTCCACCTTGTTTTATCCAGCCTGGCACTTATTTCTATCTGGAAGCAGCACTGAGCTCCTTGCCCCTAGTTAAGGAGTAGTTACATTTATGCAGCCCTAAAATTACATTTGGCCCTTTGAAGGCAACCATGAGGCTGACATGGCTCCCTGTGAAAATGAGTTTGACACCCCTGCTAGTAGAGACACATAAGGGTGTATGCCTGAACAGATTAGTGGCTTTAAAATTGATATACCATAAGAAAGAATTTCACTGCAAATGATGAAAAGAGTTAGCTGTTAAAGACATGTCTCTATATAAAAGAATCCAAAATTTAAAATTAATCTTTTGTTTAAATCCTAACCCACAAGTAATAGAGGCACTTAAGTTATAAATATTCTTAGTTGTAAAAAGTAATTAAATATAAGTATCAACTTAAGTGAACATAAATAAAAAATATGTGCATTTTATAAATCATAGACAAATCAATCACTTTCCAACTCATTGTGTATTTTTCACTGTGATAGTCATTTTCAGGTTCTCCAGTGAGCATCACAGAATTGCCCTACTAACCCCTCGGAAGAACAAGACACGCATCAACAGCTTTCCGTGGTGGGTCGGATGATACTATAATTGCAGGGATTGATGTCGACTCATAAAAGCAGGTTAAGAGTTGACGTGAGGAGTGAAATTCAGCTCCTGGCAACACGAGGTCATTAAAGAGCTGATTTCACATGCTGCGAAGAGCTGCATATCTTTGGCCAAAATCAACTGTTTATTGTAGCATTTCCTGAAATTATTCCTGAATTTTATGACTAACTATCATCTATCCAGAATCAACTTTGTATAGCTCACCTTGCATACATTATTTATAATTCTTATAAAACTGCTCAAGAGAGTTATATTCCTTACAGATGGAGAAGTGAACTCATGGATGTTAAAGAACTTGACCACCTTCAGAATTAGCATGTGTTAAATGCCCGGTTTAAAACTCAATTTCTTTTTCTCACGGCTCATGAGTTTTTGATATATCACATGAAAAGTTCTACCGTGTTACTCACAAACATTATCTGATGTCTACAGCACCAGTGTCCTGGTTTCCTGTGTAGGCGTGGATGCAAGGAAGTATGGGCAGTCATTGGACACCATCAGCCATGTCACTGAATGTATGAAACTTTTCTTTTTTTTTTTAAAGAACACTTTCTTTTTTAAAAATATATTTTATTGATTATGCTATTACAGTTGTCCTATTATCCCCC
>JAPYXV010003016.1:0-12631 GCA_028533065.1 Trachops cirrhosus
CTGATTGTATGTTTTTTTTCTTCCTTCTGGTCCACTCCATTGATGTGAGACCCAGCTTTCTTTCCATCACTATTGGTTCTCTGTGCATTTTTCTTCATTTCACTTATTGTAGCCTTCATTTGTTCATCTAATTTGCGACCAAAATCAACCAATTCTGTGAGCATCCTGATCACCAGTGCTTTGAATTGTGCATCTGATAGGTTGGTTATCTCTTGGTCACTTAAAAGTATTGGCTGTGGGGCTTTGATTTGTTCTGTTTGAGTCATTTTTTGGGGGGGTCTGGTTGTGCCTGTTATGTATTGAGGGGCAGAGCCTTAGGTGTTCACCAGGGCTGGGCACCCCAGTCACTGGGTTGTGATGCTGTATGTGGGGGCGGAGTCAGAGAGGGAACAATGGCACTTGCTCCACTCTCTCTAGGACTTCAGTCCCCTCTGCCACTTCCCACAAGCAGATTGGGCCCTTCTGGTGCTGGCTCCCGGGCGGGTGGGCTTGTGTACGTTCGATGACCCTGTGTGTCTCCCCAAGGAACTCTCCTGTGAGGCTGGGAGATTCTCCTGGCACCTCAACCCCCACAAGTGTTTTCAATTGGTGCTTTTAGGCTTTATTTCCTGGTGCTGGGTCCCTGCATTGTATGGTCTGTGTCGCTGCCCGTTTTTGCCTGGTTTATCTGTGCACAAACGTGTGACTGTGGACAGCCAACTGCCTTGCGCACCTCACTGGGTCTGCTTGTTGTCTCTCGCGCCAGGGGTCTGCCACAAGGCCGTCAGCTGCCCCTGTGCGCCTGAGGTCTGCCAACTGCTGCCTGCACCCTGCACGCCTGCATCTGCCAGCCACCACTTTCTCCTGCTGGGACTCCTCGACCCCTCTCAGTCGGCCTCCAACTCTGCCCCTCTTACCGGTCTGGATGAATGGGTGTCAGACTTCTGTACAGTTCATTTCTCTCTGTTCTGGTTCGGTTTTTTTTGTTTCTAAATTTTTGTCGTCCTTAGTTTTGGTTGTGCGAGGAGGCACAGTATGTCTACCTATGCCTCCATCTTGGCCGGAAGTCCACTAAATCTTTTTTTTTTGAATGTTGGTGACACTGTGACCTGAGCAGGAATTGTGACATTTCTGGAATACACTTTGATGAAACCTTAATGATGTCACTGGCTTTACATTTTAATGGAGACCACAACTGCTCATGGATTAACACCTTAGAGTGGATTTGTGGAAGGGAGCTTTAGAAAACTGCACCCAAAACACATCCCGCAAAACATGTTGGTTAACTATTGCCGCTGCTCACAGAAACACTTCCAGATGTCAGGAACTATGGAAAGGGTAAGTAGTATGATAAAATTAATGTAAGCGAGTTGGCCAGTGGACAGGTGCTCCCTATTAGTGATGGAAAGATTGGGAATATTATCTGTGAACAAATACAAATTGAGTAGGAGAAGCCAAATTGAGGTGATCTACTTAAAGTAGCTCCTCTAGGAGAACTGGTGGACAGAACAGTCTTGCTACCCCTCTGTGCTTTGTACATAGGCACCAATACAAAACTCGACCTCAAAATAAACAATTCCCCAGAAAACAATCCTGACTACACAAGAAAAAAGAAATATTAAATAGTGAGTCAAAGTGAAAAGATGAAGCCAATCACCAGGCAATCTTTCTACACATACTCAAATGCAGTTCCCTCTAAACTGGCCAGCCCAGTGGGGTGCTAGAAATAGAAAAAAGCCAGGAAATTTCCCACCCTTGAGGGGAAATTTCCACCAATTAAGAGATGAGTACCCTCTGGAGAGGGATCCAAGGAAGATAGTGAGAAATTCCACATCCAAACCCATACAGATTCTGGGCTGCCTGGGAGAACGTTGCTTAAGTCACTGTCTCTTGGGCCCAGACAACAGGTGCCCAGGTGCTCCAGCGTAAAGACTGTGCCACTGCTTTATCCCTTGCCTTATTCATGATTCTTCATTCACGTGTAATAGAAAATCAATTCAAAGTGGCTTTTTAAAAAGAAAAGACATTTATTGGCTCCTATGAATTATTTTATTTTTAATTGAATTTATTGGGGTGACATTGGTCTACAAAACCATACAGGTTTCAAGTGTAAAACTCAACAAAATGTCATCTGCACACTGCATTGTGTGCCCACCACCCCAAGCAAAGCCTCGTTCTGTCCCCATTTTACCCCCTTTTGCCCACCTCTACCTACCCCACCCCCTTTTCCCTCTGGCTATCACCACACTGTTGTCTGTGTTTATGTGTGATTTATATGTTTTCTTTTTGCTTAGTCCCTTCACATTCTTTCATCTGGCCCCCCAACACCTCTCCCCTTTGGCAGCTGTCAGTCTGTTCCATGTATCCATGCCCCTGGTTCTATTTTGCTCGTTAGTTTATTTTGTTCATTAGATACCACATATCAGTGAGACCATATGGTACTTGTCTTTCTCTGACTGACTTATTTCCCTTAGCATAACAGCCTCCATGCTGTCGCAAAATATACTGCCTTGCCCCTTGCATTACTCATGATTTTTTGTTCACATGTAACAGAAAATCAACTCAAAGTGGTTTTTTAGAAAGAAAAGACATTTATTGGCTCCGATAATTTAAAAAGTCAGGAGTTGTGTAACCTCAGGTATGGCTGGACCAAGAGGTTCAAAAAATATCATCAGGACTCAGTTCCTCTCTCTTGCTCCATGACACATCTTTGCTTTCCTCTATGTTGGCTTTATTCTCTGATAAACCTTCCTCCACATGCAGGCATTAGAGTCAACAGGTCTATGTAAGCATACCTCAGAGATGTTGCAGGTGTGGTTCCAGACCACCACAACAAAGCAAGTGTTGCAATAAAGAGAGTTACAATCCTTTTGCTGGTGGGGAGTGAGGTTTTCAATTTGCAAAAAACCATAACATCTGTGAAGCACAATAAACCAAAGTGCAATAAAATGAGGTATGTCTGTAGCCAACAAGCTTGGCAACCAGGATGGAAACACAAAGACTTCATTCTCTCTATTTCCATCAAAGTTCCAGAAGAGCCTCTTTGACTCTTCATTAGTTCATCCTGGGCCATGCACCCAGCTCCTGACCAGCCACTGTCCAAGATGATGTAACACCCCCATTGGTTGGATTTTACTGAATAATTAATCAGGAGACAAGGAACAAAATCATCAGGCTGCCTGAGATTCACCAGCAATACCACACATGAATAAAAGCAACAAAAGTAAGAAAAAAAAGAAAAGGAATTTCTGAAAGACAGAGTAGGTTTTCAGATTTTGTTCCCCTCAAGGTAATAATAACAAGTACTAACCCATTAAACTTAATAAGCTTCCCTGAGAAGTCTGGAATTATTATAAGTTAATATATGTAAAAAGCACTTAGAATAATGTCTGGCCCAAAGTAAGAATTATAGAATTGTTAATTATCATAACTATCATCATGGAAGAAGGACCCTGGAAAAGGAACAAGAATATATACTAATAGGCAGGATGGAGGAATAGTTTGTTTAATCTAACTATTGAGAGGAGTGTAACTGAATTTTGTAATAAACTGGTGAAATAGGCTCAATTACCTTTTGCTTCTTTGATTCATAGGTTGAGAATGACAAGACTCTTAAAATATCTTTTCAGTCACTAATACAAAGGAATTTGATATAGAATAAATATCCAATAATGATTACAAGACACTGGACTGATAGATATTGGAGTATATCCTCCTATACAAAACTCCAGCCATAGAAACAATAGGAAGTATATTATAAACAAATAACTAAAATTTAGTTTCTCCAAAACTAAAAAGTGAATGCTTGCTGGAATAGAGAGAAATAAATAAATAAATAAATAAATAAATAAATAAATACTTGCTAAAAATAGAAATCATACTAGATTACATGAAAAGGGGAAACTGTGGCCCAGACCATCAGCAGGCATATGCTTAGAGGACTATTTCTCTCCCTCCCTAGGAAACAAAACCAATGCTCTGAAGTATGATAGCCACATGGAAGTCATCCAAGGCAAATATGGAGCAATCACATCTTGTATTCTATCTTCCCATGTACCTCACCAGCAGCACATCCATCCCCTTCCAACTTCAGTAAAAATAGACTGCAACCCTGATGGCATGCCAGCCCCTCTCCCCAGTTGAGTTGCGAAAGCCAAGACAGCAGAGAGTCTTTTCAAAGGAATGGGCAGAAATCTGCAGAAAGGCTCAGGACTTGGAGCCAATGATTCCTGAAGGTAGGGGTGCAAGTGAGACTGAACACAGTAGAATTGACTGAAAAGCAAATGGCTCCCATATTCCTTTGTCAACCCACTCAGGCCATTCTTCCTCCTCACTAACAAAAGACTAAAAATTTATCCTCTGACAGAGCAAGGAGACTGTGGACTTGGGACATCAGGTGGATGTGTCCCAACTGAAAGCAGAAAATGTATGTAAGAGCCAACACACAGTAAATAGTAATTTCCCAGTTCTCTGTCTCCAAGTGCTACCAAGAATGCTGACAGTCAGGCTTTTATACCCCAAACAGGACAATGGAATGTCAGTCTCTGGATAAACCAAACAACACAATAGGAAAGACCTAAATATACCAACGCTGAGGCTGCCATCCCAAATGGCCAGATCTCTGTCTGTTCCTTTGAAAACTGGCCCCCAATGGGCATAACCACCTTATTTAGTGCCTCTTTGAAATTTTTTTCAATTACAGTTGATATTCAATATTATATTAGCTTCAGGTGTTCAGCATAGTGGTTAGACATTTATTTATGAAACTTACGGAGTAATCCCCCTGGTAAGTCCAGTACCCTCCTGACACCATACAGAATTATTACATTATTGACTATGTTCCCCAATCTGTACTTCACATCCCTGTGACTATTTTGTAAGTACAATTTGTACTTCTGAACTTTAGTGCCTCCCTCTTAAATATGGAGAGAAAACCAAATGTTTGAGACATTTGAAAACAGAAAGGGACTCAGGAAAAGAGGGACAGTGCAGAAATAGTTGTTTGGTTTTTTTTTTAACTGTAATTACTGTGTTCAGAAATATTAGAGATTTAGCATCTAACAAAGTGTTTTCTGAAAGTAACAAAGACCAAGACAGAAAATATTCAATAGCAGAAAAATTTTAATTCAATAGAAGAGTGGAGCAGAAGTCAAGGAAATCTTCAAGGCAGATTTCTAGATCTGAAAAAGATCTGGAAATTAGAAGAGATAACATAGGACCTATCAGTCAGAAGTTTAAGTCACTGTATTGTGGGGTTTCTTTGTTATGGAGCTTAGCCTATACTTTCACTAACAAGAATACCTTCAAAATTCTGAGGGAAGTTTATTTCCTATCCAGGACTCTATTCCTAGGCAAATTACCAATCAAGTGTGAGCTTAATAATGGCATTTTCAAATATGCAAGATACCAATAAATGTACCTCTTGCCCTGGCTGGTGTGGCTCAGTGGATTGAGCACTGGCCTACGAACCAAAGGGTTGCCAGTTCGATTCTCAGTCAGGGCACATGCCTGGGTTGCAGGCCAGGTCCCCAGTAGGGGACACATGAGAGGCAACCACACATTGCTGTTTCTGTTTCTCTCCTCCTCTGTCTCCCTCCCTTCTCCTCTGTCTAAAAAATAAAATAAATAAAATCCTTTAAAAAACATACTGATGGTTTAAAAAAAAAAAAAGATGTATCTCTTAAGTACTCCTTCTCAGAAAACTTCCAGAACAAATGTCATGGCAGGCTCCATGTGCAGTGGTTGTACAATAAACAAATATGTAAGTATTACCTCACTAACCACTGTATTTGTATTTTAAATATTCACTGATAAACCATCATCTTTCACATGGGCCTATGAATTGTATTATATATTTTTAATCAAGTTGTTTATGTAGATAAAGGGCCCACAAAAAATTACTTACTTGAGACCCTGTGCCTCCTAGGTACAGTCCTAGTCAAAGCAAAAGAGACTCTTACAAAAATGAGCACACACAGGGATTTAAGAATGATGAGGTTGTAAGATTTGGGCATGGATTCATCACAGTGATGAAGACAGGTTACACTGAGTGTCAGAGAATGGGTGATGAGAATATGAATCAAGCCCATGACACTTCTGAGCAATTCTACCATTCCCCTCCTTGAGCTTTGGTGTCCTTGTTTATAGAGCAGGGATAATAATATCTACTCAGAGGTTTATAGGATTAAAGTAGACACATTCATTCTCTTTTCTCTCACACACATACCGGAGTGTTAGCCAGTCGTCAATTGTTTTTTGGAGATGGCAATGGCAGTATATGACTCTTAAGAAAGTTAATCTCAACTTTCTTCATTTTATAGAATAAAAAAGACAGCAATGCCTAAGAATTAATTTTGGAAGATCATTTACTTATGTTGCTAAAGTAGCAAAAGACCTCTTATTTACAAAACACCTGAAAAACCATTTTGGTTTTGTTAAGCCAGGAGGCAGAGTAAAGGAGATGAGACTATGAGAAATAAGTTGTTTTACACAATAAAATAATAATACTGACCTTCCTCAAGTGTGCCATTGCTGGGGAGAGGTGAGACAGCCTGGGAATAAGCAAAAAGGAGATAAAGTAAGATACCTCCACAGCAAGGAACCTGTGGGTTGGACATGGGGGTGTTCAGGGTCAAGTCAGCCGGAGAAAATTTCTGTAGCAGGAATGATTACAAAACATGTTAATATAATAGATGGCTAATATTAACCCTTACAAATTATTCTGTCTTTATCTAAAGTTTTGATTTCTTGTTCATCATGGATTTTTACATTAATTTTGATTTTTTAAATATTGCATTAAAATATCTTGATTACTGTTTTTTTTTTTGTGGGACCCCTTAAATGTTGCACCTGAAGCTCAGTATCTCACTTACCTCACCCTAGTCCCTGTCTTAGTTATTACCTTTTCTTTTCTTTTTTTAAGATTTTATTTATTTATTTTTAGAGAGAGGTGAAAGGAGGAGAAAGAGAGGGAGAGAAAATTCAATGTGCAAGAGAAACATTAATTGATTGGGACCTGGCCCACAACCCAGGTATGTCCCCTGACTGGGATTGAACCAATGAATGAACCTTTCAGTTCACAGGCCAGTACTCAGTCCCCTGAACCACACCAGCCAGGTCAACTTTTTCAAACCTTCAGTACAAGTTTGTTAGGTAGAACAGCTTTGGGTTAGAGGGAGATTTTAAAAATGGTTCAGCACAGGATGGAGCAAAAAGACAATCAATAGTAGGCAAGCTATAAAAATGATCTAAAATCCTAGATTGAGGCATAGGTAGATATGCTTTGCTTCCTCGAACAACCGAAAAGAAGGATAACAACCAATTTAAAAACAAAAAAACAACAGAATTGCCAGAAAATTGAACTATATTGAAGTCCAACAACAAAGGAGTTAAAGAAGAAACATTCATCCAGACAGTAGGAGGAGGGAAGAACACAGGCAGCTGGGGCAGAGAGGACACGGGACAAGGTGGTGGCTGGCAGACCCAGGGTAGATGAGACAGCAGATGGTGGACCAGGCGGTCCCACATTCGCATGCAGATAAACTGGGAGGAACAACTGGGGAGCAAGACAGACCACACAACCCAGGGTTCCAGCATAAGAAACTAAAGCCTCAAAAACATCTAGCTGTAAAAACCTGCGGGTGTTGTGGCAGCAGGAGAAACTACCAGTCTCACAGAAGAGTCCATGGAGGGGCCCATGGGGTCCTAGAATGTACACACCCAGGACTCACCCACCCAGGAACCAGCATGAGGGCAGCACCTGAAAGGGCACAATTCGCTTGTGGGAAGTGGGGGAAGTGACTGAAAGTGGAGTGACAGCTAAGCAAGCAGCATTGTTCCCTCTCTACACCCTCCCCTACATATGGTGCCACAATGCAACGAAGTGGGTTGCCCCACCCTGGCAAATACCTACAACATAACAGGTGCACCAAGACAAAAAAAATATGGCCCAAATGAAAGAACAGATCAAAACTCCAGAAAAAGAACTAAGCGATGAGGAGATAGACAACCTATCTGATGCAGAATTCAAAACACTGGTAAATCAGGATACTCACAGAACTGATTGAGTACAGTTGCAAAATAAATGAAGAAGTGATGGCTATACAAAATGAAATAAAGAAAAATATACAGGGAACCAATAGTGAAGGGAAGGAAATCAGGACTCAAATCAATGATTTAGAACAAAAGGAAGAAATAAACATTCGGCAGAATCAGAATGAAGAAAGAAGAAATAAAAAAATGAGGAGAAAGTCCTGGCTGGTGTGGCAGTGGATTGAGTTCTGGCCTGCAAAGCAAAAGGTCACTGGTTCGATTCCCAGTCAGGACACATGCCTGGGTTGCTGGCCAGGTCCCCAGTAAGGGACATGCAAGGGCCAACCACACATTGATGTTTCTCTCCCTTTCTTTCTCCCTCCCTTCCCCTCTCTCTATACATACATACATACATACATACATACATAGGGGGAGAAAAAATAGGACAACTGTAATAGCATAATGAATGAAATATACTTTTAAAAAATAAATTTGAATAATGTGGGATTACCAGGTAAACATCAGAAAGAGAAAGATAAACAGAGTTTGAGATGGTTTGGGGGTGTTGGCAGGGATCCCAGAGAAGGAAACAAATTTCTGTGTCCCCTGTTCCCTTTGATAGAAAGGCACAACTCACTTGTCCTTTAATCTTCACTTCTCAAAAATGGAGTAAGAAGCCCAAGATGCTGTGGGTCTGGCCTTGCAGCTCAGTCCTGAAAAGAGGGGCAGGAGGTGGACGGTGGATCCCCAAGGAAAATACCAGAAATAACCTCTCAACCTCTTGACAGAGACATTAAGAGCCAGCTTCAGAACAAGAAAATCCAAGTCACTTAGAGATGCCAATCTCATAGCAAGGGGGTTTAGGAGGCTTATCCTGACACCACGCTTGTCTAAAAGGCAAATTGATAGCACACAAGAATGAAGCCCGGTGCCCATACCTACTCCACCACTGAAGTTGGGGAGGTAAGAACAAGGGAGGGGCTCGTGTCATTCTCTGCTGGACAGTGCCTCTAGATCCCTGTTCCATTCCTTAATGTTTTAGATGAATCCAAGCTTTCATTTTTCTTGACCAAGTAGTGCATACTGCTAGGAAATCACACCCCTGAGCCATGTTTCTCTACCTTTTTTTCCATTGTTGCCCCCCCTTGTAAAGTCTTATCTTTAAATTTATTTTTATTGTATTTTTTGTCCATTACCATTTATCCTCCTTACACCCTCCTCCCCAATCCACTCAACTCCCCCCACCCCACACCAACAAAGTCTTTGAGACATGTTTTTCTTAATCACTCTCTGCTCTGGCTCCATGAAATTTCAATATGTTAGCATGTCTGTTTCTGTACACGGCCCTTTGAAAGGCCACAAACCACTGTAATAATTAAGATGTTGATGCCCCACTTTGAGAGCGTACAATCTAAGGTCAGTTCCTTCATACATTTTCCAGAATATGTCTCCTCCCTCAGGCTCTTCTCTTCCTCACTTACCCTTGTTCTCCTGCATCTCAGCCTCTTTCTCTCACTGGCTCTACTGGTCACCCATTTCCAGCTATGGCCCTCTCTCTGTTCCCTTCCTGGCCTTATTTCTTGAAAGGCATGCTGCACTCTTGATCTGCACACTGCCTCCAACTCTCTGTAGAACCTGTTCTCTGTAATATCACAAATGAACTGTGTTCCCTCCCCCGCACTTGCCTAGGAGATAGCAAAACTAAATGCTGGGTGTTCACCACAACTGTTTCTAGCAAGTTGGAAATGTAAAAGAACCACGAATGTTGAGTAACACTGGTATGCCTAATCTTTAGTGGACCTAAGACTCTGTCAACTAAAGAATAATAGGGCTTATTTCTACTAACCATGCACAAACCTGTGTAGTCAATCCAGCTCCTTCCTGGCAACCCCTTTAAAAATCTTTGACTTACCTCTCTCCATGAAAACTCAGTCAATGTCTTGTGTGGTGTATTCCTCTATCTAACAAGTAAAGGCAGTCAGCTGTGTTGATTGTTTTTCTTTTATTTGTTTTATTTTGTTACAGTTTTTTTATTCTAGTAATCTTTTATCTTTTGCATCCTTTTCTTAGTCTCTAACCCATAGAAGTAAAACTATTAAGTATATAAGGATATAAGTACAAACATGTCCTTTGTAGCATTCATCATATGTCAAGAAAGTGGAAACAACTGAATGCTCACCAATGGAAGGATGGTTGAGTGCACTGTGGAGCACCATGCTGCTGTTTAAAAGAATGAGCCAAATGTATAACTAGTCAGCTACAGAGGTTTCCAAGAGGTATATCTCTTAAATGAGAAAAGCAAACTTCAGAAAAATGTATACAGTGCGACACCGATTTTTTTTCAATAACCAAAACCAAGCACTCCTAGAAGAGTATTCATGATTGAAGATGCTTCTAGGAGTCCATAAAACTTTGAGCAGACTCTTTGGGCTTACCCTGGGCATACCCATTAGGAGTGGGGCAGCAGTGATAGTGGAAAGGAGACAGGCAGTGAATTCCCAAGACTCTGCCAGATTTTATTTCTCTGAATGAACATAGCTCTCTAGAAGAAAACCTTCTTTGACTCTTCTCTGAGCCTTGAGTGTCCATTCTTTAACACCCTTTTGAGGTCCTACAAAGGCTGTCCCTTTCCCACCATACTCTTCCTATGTCCCACCCCTACCCAATACACCCTTGGTATGCACAGCTGATGAATGAGAGGAGGGGGGTAAATCTGCATAAAAGGACTGGAAGAAAAGAAATTGAAACTTGAATTATATTTTGCATTGTTCAATATTAAGTTCCTCTGAAAGGTTTGAAAGGTTCTAGTAGAGATCCACTGGCAGGAAAGAACACTGAAAGTACCAAAAGGGAAACCTCTGTCAGGAAAGTGGTCTGCTTAAGTGACCAAGATCAACACCAAGGTCTAAAGGTTTCAGTGGCTGAGGCTGGACAGGGCCCTGGCACAGCCCCTTAGCACTACAGTCAAGCTTGCGTGAACTAAGAGTTTGGAAGCTCAAGTACATGTCACTCATGTGGCCTATACAGGGTTCCTGCAACAATAGAAAATGACCCATTAGACTGTGCAGGATAATGTTCCCCCAGTTATGAGGACAGAAGCAAGTAGTGCTGGGCTTCCTGCAAATAGAGATGGGTGCATAGTCAATTTACCAATTAGAAAAATTGATGATACAATTTCTACCATGAAATCAGATCCTATATTTCCTTTTTAAAAAAGATTTTACTTATTTTTTGAGAGAAGGGAAGGGAGGGAGAAGAAAAGACAAACATCAATGTATGAGAGAAACATCAATCAGTTGCCTCTAACACACCCCCAACTGGGGACCTGGCCTGCAACCCAGGCATGTGCCCTGACTGGGAATGAAACCAGTGACCTTTCCATCTGTAGGATGACACTCAATGCACTGGGCCACACCAGTCAGGGCCAGATCCTATATTTCCATAGATTAAAGTTATATAGTTTAACCAAAGGGCTGCTGGTTGGATTCCCAGTCAGGGCACATGCCTGGGTTTCAGGCCAGGTCCCCGGTAGGGGGCATGCAAGAAGTAATCACACATCGATCTTTCTCTCCCTCTCTTTCTCCCTCCCCTCCCCTCTCTCTAAAAATAAATAAAATCTTTAAAAATAAAAAAATAAAGTTACATAGTTTATTATACCACATGTATATGTCCAATTTGTCCTTAAGGAACAAATACAAATTAAGGTAGCCCCATGCCAAATGTGGGCTCCAAACACTCATGCAGCAGGGACAATGGAGCTATCCTCTAAATTTCAGGGGTGTCCAACCCATGGCCCACGGCCCGCATGTGGCTCAGGGTGGCTATAAATGTGGCCTAACACAAAATCATAAATTTACTCAAAACCTTTTTTTGCTCATCAGTTTTTGTTAGTGTTTGTGTATTTAATGTGTGGCCCAAGACAATTCTTCCAGTGTGGCCTAGAGACACCAAAAGATTGGACAACTGTCTAAATTGACTGCAGTTGGAGCCACACTGGCATAGAAGGAAAGGGATGAAATTATTCTTGTGTTTAGAAAAACACTTGAACAATCTTTTTTTTATCTACGAAATGTAAGGTCCAGTCCCCTCACCCACATCTGGGGAATAATAGTGAAAGAAACTTTGATGAAGAAGCTAAATTGTTGTGCAAAGAGAGGTAATGAGAATGTGGTAGTCGATTACTCACACTGGGCCCCGGGAGTCTGGAAAAAGAGTATAGGTTTGGCATGCACATGTGGCAAATGTGGACTTCACTTTTGCAAAAGACCCAGGCAAAATCAAGCCCCTGATCCTTCCTGTGGCATACAGAAAAACTAAATGTTAACTGTGAGGATAAATAAAGAATTCTATTTTTAAAAGATTTATGTATTTATTTTCTTAATATATTTTATTGATTATGCTATAACAGTTGTCCTATTTTCCCCCTTTCACTCCCCTCCACCCTGCACACTCTCTCCCACCCACATTCCCCCGCCTTAGTTCATGTCCATGGGTCATACTTATTAAGTTCTTGGCTTCTACATTTCCCATACTATTCTTGCCCTCCCCCTGTCTATTTTCTATGTACCATCTATGCTACTTATTCTCTGTACCTTTTCCCCTCTCTGCTCCTCCTACTTCC
>JAPYXV010003017.1:0-12629 GCA_028533065.1 Trachops cirrhosus
AAAGGGTCGTAAAACATGTAACTTGACACGGTTAATTTGTAACTTGACACGGTTAATTTGAAATTTTACAACCAGTGAGCCAATGCCTTACCCTGTTCCCGTGCATGATATTTTCAAACTAATAGTTACCTGCCACGTCTGCTTCTGTATAATGCTTGCCCACCCTCTCCTATATAGGCACGTAACTGATTATGCGCTTTGGGAGACTCTGATTTTGCAGCCCTTATGGGCACCGTGTCTCTGGACACATCTGAGGCAGAGTTCTCCTCCCTGCGCAGGTTAAATTTGTTTTTCTTGGCCAATAAAGAAACATCTTTGAAAACCCGAAAGGTCTCCGGCATCTGTTCTCGTGGTCGCTGAACATAACAGCACACATCTCTAGAATATTCACTGTCTGACCCTTTGCAGAATGTTTGCCAATCTGTCCTCTAAAAGACACGTTTCTCCATTGCCAATTTATGTTGGGAGAAATACACAGTCAATCAATACTTTCAAGCTACACTAGCCAGTCTCTGCTCTGGATCTTACATCATTCTATGAAAAATCAATGTGATTCAGTTCTGGAGTTTTCAGATAAGTCTAACATGTGTCATAAAAATAAAGTTTAAAGGTGACCTCCATTATTTGTCTTACACATTTTAATAAGTAAGAATGAATGGAAAATAACCCTACAAGGTCCATTAATATGTCAGAGAGATAATAGGAATTTTTAAACCAAATTATTTTCATTTCTAATAATACACTAATTCTTCCTAGTTGTCATTCTGCTTTGTGCTTATTAAAACATTTTTGTAACTTCAAGAAAAGGGTGGATGTAGATTGGAACATGAAATGTAATATTTGGCTTTGACTTTTAAAACCATCTTCTTGGATAAAAACATCTATGCAGTCTGTTGTTTTTGGTTTGCAAAAATGAAGTTTGCTGAGAAAAAAGTTTTTTATAAACCAATCTCATATCTGAACTTTATGAAGATAAAAATAAAGACTCAAGATTTACTACTGTTTTTGGCTTTTTGCTATCAGTTACTTAAGGAGAGTATGTACTACAGTCACAATTTCTATTAGAAAAGGAAGGAGAACTAAGAAGCATCTTTGTTGTTAAAGGGTGGAAGAAGTAACACAAAGGAATGAAAGGAAGAAAAAAAGCAAGGCAGGAATTTACAGCCTATGGCAATATCTTTATTATGTTCATTACCTCTTCCCCTAGGCTTTAACATATGTTTAGGTTGTAGAAACATTCAGTTAAGATTTGGGAAATGAAAGAGCTGGAGTCTTCCCCCGTCCCCAGCCCACCAGCAAAGCTGTGAGTCCCTGTGGCCTCATGGCACCGTGTTCAATATTGCAGAACCCAGAACATGTTGTGCCCATGGACAGCAAACTGGTAACCTGGCCTGGGGAAATCTTTCTGCCCCCTTATGCAGCACAGCAGGGACAAATAGGAGCTCCAGTGATTTTTGATAAAATAAAATAAACTGATCAACATAACACTATAAAAGCTCTGAGAATTAAACTGCAGTTGGAACCATAGCAGACAAAGTAGATCAAAATCCATGTGATAGCCCTGGCTTGTGTATCTCAGTGGATTGAGTGCCAGCCTGTGGACTAAAGGGTCACTGGTTCAGTTCCCAGGCAAAGCATATGCCTGGGTTGCGGACTAGGTCCCCAGGGCAGGGTGCAAGAGAGGCAACCACACATTGATGTTTCTCTCCTTCTCCTTTTCCCTCCCTTCCCTTCTCTAAAAATAAATAAATAATACCTTTTTAAAAATCCATGTGATAAAACTAAACAGAGTGAGTTTCTGCTAAAATAAAAGATTTTAATAAAATCTGGAGCCTTTAGTATAATAAACAATATGTCCAGGATACCTTAAAAATCACTTGTCATAAGAACCAAGAAAACAAAAATATGAATGAGAAAAAATATTGACACCAACACTGAGATGAATCAGATATTAGAATTATCTGACAAGAATTATAAAGTAGCCATTATAAAAATTCATTAACAACCAATTATAAATCTTCTGACATAAATGAAAAAGGATCTCATAAAAATTAAAGTTGTAAAATATTACAGATAAAAATTATGGAACTGAATAACAAAATAACAAAAATAAAAGATGTGCTGGATGAGCTCAGTAGTAGAGTGCTTTTTCTTGGACCACATAAATTTATTGAAAGAAATGGTAAAATTGGAAGAAAAAAAACTAAGTGAATGCTTTACAAGAGCATTATTGAAATATATATATATATATATATATATATATATATATATATATATGCCTGGCATAGTGAACTGGGGAAAGTGACCCCATGGCTATGGGGAAGGCAGCCCAAGCTCAGTTCTTAGGACTCACCCAGGATGAGCATGCAAGAGAGGTACTCTGCCATGTCAGCTTCTAGAGCCCCTATTTTGCACAGGTTTGTGACATGGGCACTCAACTCTTTGGTGAACTTGACCTGTTTGAACAGGTAGTGACTCTCCAGGAAGTCACACAAATGGGCATTGCTCTTGTTGGTGGAGAGGTGGTACAGATCTCAGAGACTTGTGAAGCAATGAAAAAATATGCGACAATTATATCATCAGATTCACAGAAAGAGAGGATAGAGTGAGATTGAAAAAGTATTTAAATATATATAGCTGAAACCTCCCCAAATATGGTGAAGCACACAAACCTACATATCCAATAAGCTGAGTGAACCCCAAACAGGATAATCCCAAAGAAATAAAAGTCAAGACACGTCATCATTGAACTTTAAGATCTAAATATAAAAACAAAATCTTGAAAGCAGCCAGAATTAAACAGTATATTACTTACAAGGGAACAATAATTCAAATAACAGTGTATTTTTTTTATCTAAAACAATAGAACCCAGATGGAATTGGTACAATATTTGTCGAATGCTAAAATAAATGTCAACAAATACTTTACCTCATAAAACTACCCTTTAATAATGAAGGCAAATAAAGACATTTCAAACTGTATAAAGTTAAAGAATTTGTCTCTGGCAGACTTATGCTCAAAGATTAGCTTAAAGAAGTTTTACAAAAAGAAATGAAATAAAAGAAGGAATCTTGAAGCATCAGGGAAGAAGAAGAAAACAATAGCAACAATTTGAACTCTCCATGGAATCATGCTGAACAACAACAAATAAAACCCAAAACACATTTGCCAAAATCAAGCACACACATACACAAAAATTCATATGATTTCATCTATGTAACATTTCTTAATAAATTTTACAAGTGGAAGACACATTAGTGGATACCTAAGGTTTGAGATACAGAGGTAAGCATGGGAGGGAAATGGGTGTGGTATAAAACAACAACACAAGGGTCCTTATAATTATGAACTGTTCAGCACCTTAACTATGGTGGTGCATATATGACCTACACAGGTGACAAAATTGTATATAACTTATACACATAATATAAATATAAGTAACTACAGGAATCTGAATAAGGTTTGTGGATCGTATCTATATCAATGTTCTGGTTATCATATTTATACTACAGGTTTGCAAAATGTTATCACTGGGAAAATCTGGGAAATGTGTATAAATGATCTCTTTGAATCATTTATTACAAATGTATATGAGCCTTTAAATAATTTCTCAAAGTTTTCAATTAACAGTATTCTGAAGCATTAACAGTTATTGCAGGTAAACTGTTAAAAACGTTTGCAGTGTAGGACCCTTTCTCAACCCCAAGGCTGTAGACTGTGTCAGTCTCCTCCACTGTCAGTAGTAAGTGCCAGCATAGTAGTTACCCAAAGTGCAGGGTAGGATCAATTTGTGCCTCAGCAGGTACTGAGCAAGGTGTTGAGTAAACAGGCTCAGATCAAACCAGAGAGACACCTAGTGACACCAGGAAAAAACAGATGTATGCTTCTTCCTTGGAAACTGATAAAGATGCTCCTCCCATCCTTTCCTAAACTTGGACCTTTGCCAGAATGAAAGAGCACTTAAGAGAAAAGTGGAATTCAGTTTTACATTGTAAAGGTATATACTTGCACATCTGACTCATAGTTTACAAGTTTCAACTTTAATTCAGAACAATTTCATTGTACTGGATGTATTTGAATATGGAGTTATATAAGTAATCAAGAAGCTGTTAAATCTTAATAGGTCAGTTTTCCCTAAATAGATGCTTCAGAGCAACCTAGGCAATCTGCTTCATCCCTTTACATGACCATGGTCTTGAAGACAAGGAAACAAGTGGTTGAAGAAAAGGAAACAAATGGTTAAAGTCCAGAAAATTTCTTCCCACAAATTACTAAAGCTCAACTGAGGTAAATGCATCCCCTTAGTCATAAATTAGACTGACAGTCCTTGTACTGCAAGTAGCTGGTGCGGAACCACCTGCAGCGGAGCTGTGGCTGGATAAGCAAAGCTGAATTTTGAGCTGTCTTGGGACCTCTAACCTAAATACATGGGACACTTTCTAAATCCGTATAACATAAGTTTTAACTGAAATTTCTTTTTCACTGTCTCAAGGAATCCGAAAACTTTATCAACTTCTGCTAAATAATGTAGTAAGAATTTCACTCTTTTAAACTATTTCAACATAAGCCTGAATATTCAGTTAGTAGAGATAGTGTCTAGTCTAATGGTTCCTAAACTTTCCTCTTTTGTTGTTTCCCCCTTTGATATCATACATTAAGCTATTTCTTTCTTTGTATATAATTTTTAGGGTCATATATTACTGAGTATGCAATAAAAGTATTTAATAGCAATTGTCCAATGTCTATTAGATTTTTAAAAGTCACTGGGCCTAGTATTTGGAGCGCTATTACCACATTTTTTGATTCCTTGAATCCTGAAAATCACAGTATTAGAGCCACAGTTGCACTAAATGCTTTCTTTCCTAACACTGCCTGAGTCACCCTCATTGGCATGGCCAAAGTAACATCAAAGCCACATTGCACAGTTGTAGGACTTCCCCATAGAAGACACACTTTATGAGCAGATATTCACCTATGAGCTTCTCAGGAAATTTGTCTACTGGTCATCTCTGCTCTATCCAGAGTACAGCAGGGGCCAAGATAGGATCCACTTAACACTGTGTTTTTCAATCATCTGGCTTGCCAGAGGGGTCAACAGAGGTCTCCTTGGAACTTTACAGTGGCTTGTAACTCACATACCCGTATTATTATTGCTTTTATAGGCCTTTAGACAGATGTACATTAGCCAATACCTACTATTGCAACATATGAGAAATGACATCTTTATGGGGGTGGCTAGACTAGCTAAATTTAATTTTGAAATTGCAGTCATATATAAAGCATTATAATAAACATTAACAGAGGATTCAAAGATAAGACAGGTCCCATATATCATCTTTAAGCCATATATTTTAGTGTACATATTTTCAAATTAGTTTGTCTTTTGATCCTCAAACTGACGCTATGGGGTTTTCAGTGAAATGTTGATGCTCCAATTTATACATGAGAAAATTAAGGCCAGAGGTCACTGACCTGCCTAAAATTATACAACTATCCAGAGAACAATGCTCAGTTTTGAAGCAATATTCTCCTGATAACTACCCAGTCCATTGCTCTTTCTCCAGGCACATTTCTCTGTTAACATTGTTTATCTTTGTCTTTAATTTTAAATTAAGGGTATTATAGACTTTTGTTTTGTTTTGTTTTAGAATATTTTATTCTATCAAGTGATACATACTTGATGTAAGTAGTAGTGAAAGTTCCAATGCCAAGAACATTCACAGTAAAGTATTCCATTTGTTAGAAAAATCTGTACCTAATGTGTTATGCTTGTTTCATCTCTAAAGGATTTAGCAGATTGGATCCCAGGTCCTATCATTGTTTCTCATAATTAATTGAATACTGGTAGCCTGCTAGAATAATAAACATTTGAGTCACCAAAAAGGATGAAATACTTTTAGTGGGAGAGGATGTTCTTGATCTCCTTTTTCTGTTATCACCTTTTTCTCTCTCATCATCTTTCAAAAATGTGTATCAGTTATCTCAGGGAAATTTATTCTTACTGACACATATCCAAGACAAAAAAATCATACTCTTCATTCAAATTAAACTGTACTAATATACTCCAATTAGGTTGCACTGTTAAACAATTACCATTAATTCAGTGTAGTATTTTGAAGGAATGGATAAAGTGAGAAATGTAAATAAATGCAGATTATTGAAAATGGGCTGGAGTTCCAAAGATTTCCTTCTGTATTTGATAGACTTCTTCTATATATAATAAGATTTCTTTAAAAATTCAAATGGCTTGCTGTCTGAGAAGCTGTTATCCTCACACATAGAGACCAGGGTAGATGCCAAATAGTGCCTTATCCTGGAAAAAAGTCCAAGACATGAACAGAAAAAAAAAGAATGAATATAACTGGTTGAATAGCAGAATGAAAGGTACAGTGACCAAAAGGGTCTTGTGATAGATTAGCAAGTCAACGAATGGATTTAAGTAGTGGGAGCTGGGAAGTTGCTTTTCTGACATTGAACAATTGCAAAGAGAAGGTGGATAGAAGAACAGAAATTAAAGACAAAAGGCATGAAGAGTAGAAAAGTTAATAGAACAGAATGGGCAGAGTAAAAGAGAAAGTAAAATAAACAGAACAGTGTCTCTTGATATTGCTAAGTATCTGAAAGGGGTAGGCCGTTGATAAATGATTTCATATATTTAGATGAAGAATAAAGGGTGAAGTCAAATTGTCAGCAAAGATTAAGACATTTCATTTGTAGGTTAAACATGTAATAGAGCAAAGAGTTTGACCATCAGGTGCTATAGATAGCAAATTATGCTAACCACTGCGGTACAGTGAAAGAAAGAGCATTTGTTGCACAGTGCTGTGCAATAGAGAAGAGGAAGCTTTTACTGGAAAAAACCTGAAATCTTGGATGGTTTACAAACAAGGGGTTTTACAGAACAAAAATCATAAGTCTTGGTGAGTAAGGAGTTTGGGGTCATGGGTGAAACTGCTTGGTCAAGAGTGAGGTAAGGACAGGCAGTAAATCATAATTTCATATCAAGGTCAGCTTCAGTGTCCCTCAATCTGGTTTCATGATTGTATGGCCAAGGGGTCCTTCTGCTATAGGGCTCAGGAGCTGAAAAGACAACTTATTGGCATGATGTTATCTTCAGCTAGACACAACCCATACCTTGTGATCATTAGTCAGGGCCTGGCCATCATTTCTTACTGCCTCAGGGAGTTGATAAATGAAAGGGAGAGGACTGAGTCTTACCAGGCATGCTGTGAAGAAACTGAATTGACTGCCAGGCCTACACGTTAAATCAAAATCATACATTAAATCAGGGCCCTCGGTTTCAGTCAGTAGTATTTAATTTTTCACATAGGCAACATAGACTTTGGTGTATTTTTACCTTTCTCTGGTGTTTTTATTTATGCAGGAAGAGATCGTTTCTTTAACTAATGAAGATTCTAGAGCACTTATCAGTAACCTAACCATATTTCATTGATGAAATGAAACTTTTTTAGCTCTCCTGAGGTAATGCTAATTCTTTCTGATGCTCTTTTCAAAGTACTTTGTACATGTGTTAGCTGTTTTCTAAAAAGCAAGATGAATTTGCTATTAAAAATAACTGCTGAAATTTTTTTATTTTATTGAAATCTAGGGATAACTTGTTTAAAGATTTAAATCTCAAAATTACTAAATAAGGCAAGCTAACAAAATGCCTCCTTCCACAACAAGGGAATAAAATAGTCATTTTTTTTCTTCAGTGATCCTGGGAACCTTATCTTAAGTAACTTTTACATATGATTCATAAACCTAATACAGCCAAATTCACAGATAATTGCACTTTACATTATTTAATTTATTGTTAAATAGAAACTCAGTGATTGCTCTCTGCTCTGTGGCAGATTCAGAATCCATGTTGGGATATTGCAGCTCATTACACCATTCATTACATTCCAACTGCCTCTTGTATTCCATCACACAGTGCCCAGCTTTCACCAGCTAACAAAATACTCTGCTTTTCTATAGTTGTTTTAACTTTGATACTTATTTTTGTTTTTCTGTTTTTCTCTCATTTATATTTGTTTCTTACTTTACTCTTTTAAAACTCCCAGCTGTTTTCAAGTCATCACAGTGCTATGCTAGATCTTTTGAAATGGCATAAATTTATGGTACTTTTTGTTTGACTTTGGATTTTGTTCTTATTCCATGAAGGTGTTTTTTTTTTGTTAAAGTTAGCACCAAGTTTATAAAAATACATCCTAATTTATGTTAAATTTTGTCAAATAAATATTTTATATGTTCTTATCTATATAGAATTATGGCAGATTTAGAAACACTTTTAGATAATTTGATCATTAGGAATGAGGTGTATAAAGTCTCAGCTTCATGATATTCTGTATTTTAATGGAAAAGAGAAAGTTAAAAATAATGTTTCATTGCATTATACATTAAATACACTGAATGATGTTGCAATTCTATTTTTATGTCCAGTTCATTATTAAGCAGGTAGCAATCCTTCACAAATTATATTTTAGTCATTATAGACATATCTTAGACATATCTTTACTTTTACTGTTTTAAAACTACCTCCTTACCTCCTTTCTCACTTAGTACTTTTCTTGGTGAATCTTTTAATTTTATGCTTCAATAATTTTCCCCTTTTAATATATTATTTTACTCCTTTTCCCATGGAAAAACATAATTTTTCTAGATTTTTTTATGACAAGAAGGAATCCAGTTCTATTTACCTAAACATTTAATTTAAATAATAATGAATAATAAAGGTGTCGAAGAGCATTTTCTTCCTAGGTACTTTTTTTCTCTCAACATTATTTTTTATCATGATCAACAATTTATTTTTCCCTTGGTATGCAGCAGTGTAAGCCACCTGTTATCTGAGGGATGTGTTCCTTATAGAACTGTCTTGATTTGTTTAGTATGTTCATATTTGCACACTATGGCTGTTTCTTCCCTAGTATTTGTCTATGACAGCTCAGAGAAAGTCTTTACCATAGATCTTCGACTATCTAGCTCTCAAACCATTTTTAATCCAAAATCCTTTTTAAAACTCAAAGGCACTGTTTCAAATATTTTTTCTATCCTGTCAACATATATGACATGTACAAGAGCTAGTTTCCTCTGTGTCTTTGACTGGTAAATTAGACACCTCTTCCTTGATTTTCTTAAACTAATAAGTAAATTCCTCTCTTGTCCTTAAGAAAATACTTTTCTATACAACTAAAATGTTGCAGTGATAATACTCATCTCTTTCTTTTAAGGAGACACATAAGTCAGTTCATTAACCTATTCTTGTGGGATAAAAGGCAGCACAGAAAACTCTGAATCATTCAGTGAATTATAAACCTATGCTAATCTCATATTTTACTCTTGTGTAAACAGAATTAGAAGAGCAAATTATAACCTTATGAATTCCATTTTTTTTGTTAATTTGACTTTCTCACTTAGTGTTACACCCCAAATTTAAATGAGGACAAAATTGCTACCCAACCCTACAACTATGTAGATTCTAAATAAATTAGTGCCCAAGTGAGCCTGGATACTTTGTTGTAAATGCTTGCTGTTCCTCTTTCATAAAACAAAACATAAAGACAAAATCTATAACAAAATTATTAGTTGCTTACCCATATCAAATTTTTTCTACTTATCCTGATCTTATTCAGGACAGCAATATACTCACTTCAAACACATTTCCCATCTCCTTATAGCTGCATGAGTCTGTGTTTCTAGCTCAGTCAAGTTAAATGAAAGTGAATATAAGGTGTAAGATTTTAATACAAGCATCTAAAAAAGGCTGACTCACTTCTTTGTGCCCCTTGGAATTCATACACAATGACTTGAGTACTAGCAGCTATCTTGCATTATGAAGTTATCTTGAATATTGATAAATATGCAATAAATGTGGAGCCATAAAATACTAGTCAGCTATTTTTCCCAAGACTTTTTTAATGTAAGATAAGTATTTAAATGTGTATCATAACTGATAGAAAATTATAATTTTTAGATTGTAAATAATGGAAAATAAAAAAAGGGAAAGTGTAATTATGTTCTTTAACTTTCCAATTTCATTTGAGCTAAATTTTATGACATGATATTATAGTTAGTGTTGATATGTTTTCTATATATATAATACTACTCATATTCACATGTAAATACAAAAATACAAATGCTTTTTAAATGATCAACTCTAAGTTTTTATTCTCAGTAAGACCAAGTATTTTGATTTCTATAGAAATATTTTTATTGCTGTGGCTGGGTGGCTCAGTTGCTTGGAGCTTTGTCCCATGTAATAATAAGTTAGTTATGGGTTTGATTCCTGGTCAGGGTTCATCCTGGAGGCAACTGATTGATGTTTCTCTCTTACATCAATGTTTCTCTCTCTCTCTCAAATCAACAAAAGCATATCCTCAGGTGAGAATTAGAAAAAAAGAAATATTTTCATAAACACTGACAATAACAGCTAACATTTCTGTAGCAACCACATTTTATAAAGCAGACAAGGACATGGTAGGTAATAGCTAATAAAAGCTCAAAGTTAACCTTTCTAAATGGTATATTTTATTAGCCATTGTTTAGCAGAGTTATTTTAGCTGGAGTCAGACATACCTGGGTTCAGTTCTTGTCTGTGTTATTTATTAGCTGCATGGCCTTGAACAAATTACGTAACTTCTTTAAGCATCAATTTTTCAATGAGGCTAATAGCTTTTATATTTCTAGATTATTATAATTTTAAATAAAGTCATGCATCTAAGGCATTTATAACAATGCTAATATATTTTAATAAGAATATATAATATTCCTTCAATAAATTATGATTAGTGTGATTATCACTATGATCAATCAATCATTATGATATATTTCTGTTCCTTTGATTATGCTTTCTATTTTAATATTTGCTTGAAATGTGTAATTGCTCCAGCAGATAGTTATCTTGAATTTCATATGGAATGCAGTCATTTCTTATACATGTGATTATTTAATATTATCTCTTGTATTATTATTTAAACATTCATTTATATATTTTTATCTTTCATTTCTATTTTACCACTCTATTTTATCACTCCAGTGATACTTCCACTGGAAAGCCACTGAGTATCATTTGCCTTTACAGTTCTCCTAGCAAAGGACTAACACTATCTGCAGAATGGAGCCTCAAGGTAAGTTTATCCATAAATAGTAGGATATTTGAGCCTGCCTACTAATGTACTTACCTATGGCACATTTTTCTTAGCTTAAATCCTGAACATTACCTTTTTTGTTGCCACTGTAATAAAAGTTAGTGAGGTTCTTTTGCACTCAAAGACAGAAGTTAAACTTATCTTTACTCACGAGATCTTCTATCATAATGTGTTTTCACTATTTCATTCATGATAATTTACCCACAAACATTTGTGACTTTCTCTTTCATCTTCTATCTCACAATTCTCCTGTTTGGGTTATGGCTTAGAGATCCTCTGAAAGTGTGCTCCATGAACCACTGTTGATCCATGAGTTTTTGGTTACTTAATGGTCCATGATGAGATGATTAGAGAAATCGAAATAAAGCATTTAGAAATTTTTATAACAACTTGACATTGGCTGGATATTTTAAATGTATGATCTTCAAAATTTTCTCATTTAACTGAGTATAGATTAGTTTGCATATTTCATAATGAGCTACATTAGTACAAACTATAAAGAAGTCATGAACAATTAACAACATATGGGTCTACCACATATTTACTGAGAATGAAACTCATACAGACACACATGCAGGAAATAAATTCCTTTACAACAGATAGTTTGGGGTAGACTGCTCTAATGTACCCAGAGATATGTAGGATGTATCAAGATGTTAGGTTCAGCACTTGCTGAAGTTAGACATGTATATTTCATGACTACGGCTTTAGAAAAACACAGCTTTTCTTTAGGTGAAGACTCTTAAAACATATCCTAATTATTCTTCACCACCCTTCTTCCAAAAGGACTGTATTGAACTGTGAGCTAACAATTATTCTCAAGTTTTGAAGTCTGTGTTTTACAGAAATTTTGTTTCATTAGTATTATGGCATTGTAATGAGAATCCTTGTGTTATGGAATCTAAGTTGAAGGAAGACATAATTGCCCTTGTTCCTTTAATCTTTAACAGCTTGCCTGGTGCCCACTGCCTTTTTCAGGTCTAATGATTTTTATTCTCCTTCTAAATACCAGAAAGATCATGGAGACTAATTAGCCTTAACATTAACCAATTAGAGTTCTGAATCATTGATGGCTCATATTCTTCCCCTATACAATTCTAAAAGCATGGCCACTGGTATTTTGTAGAGCTTCATCGTGAGCTAGATTCCTTTGATTACTTAATGTAAGCATGCTTTCAAGTCCCTTTCAACTTTATATAATGGAGGTAATTCTTACTAAATCTAAATAGGGATAGTTGCTCAAAAAATACATGAGTCAGACTACAATGAGAACACATAACATATACCTAATATGGTGCTAACCACCATTTAGGATATTAAAAATGTTGTCTCATACCTCAGACAAGGGTTTAATCTCCAAAATATATAAACAACTTACACGACTCCACTCGAAGAAGACGAGAAACCCAAATAAAAAATGGGCAAAGGACTTGAATAGGCATTTCTCCAAGGAAGACACGCAGATGATCCAGAAACAC